>MNCI01013274.1:199374-266862 GCA_015680685.1 Gnetum montanum
TAGCATAGAAGATAAGCCAAAAATACCAAAAAAATCACATACCTCAGACTTGCTTAACCATACACCGTGACACTTACAAGCAAGCCTGGGAAGACAACGAACGATTAACCCCAAGTGTTTCTTGTGGTGTTAAGGCATTTAGTCTGCGGAGTTTGACCGGATCGCGTGTGTACGCTTGTATTCGTATGGTTGAGTGTAGGGGTACCTCGCCACTCATCATGACTCCTATTGTGGGCATGCGGAAATAATTCTAACTTTGGGAGGAAGAAAAGGTAAGAGTTTGGCTAAGGGTCTAACTAACTATTGTCAAACCAAGTGCACCCACCTCTTATTTATAGGCAAGGAGATAGGTCCTGATATTGGGTATTTGACATCACATGGTAGGCTCCGATATCTCAAACCCAATATCATGGATGCAATATTGCAACCTCGATATCACAGTTCACCATACCCCCATGAATGAATGAAAACTTGTCCTCGAGTTCCTTACAAAATATTGGGAAGGCATAGGATTATTGACTAATTGACAACTGACAGTGGAATGGGATGACAAACTCAATGTGCCCAGTGAACATATCAATAAGAATATTACAACATTAGTGTTCATGACCATTGTGGTGAACACTCGTACATAAATGACATCCAAGCCTTTATTTGGCAACTTGAAGAGAAAGGGAGAGAGAAAGAAGATGAAGCGTGTTGCCGTTAATGTTGAGATTACGCCTTCCATTGTTTATGCATAGCTATGCCACCAAACTTGCTCCTTTCGTAAATGCTCTAGTTCCTATCCATCCTGAGTGCTTCCTCCAAGCCCATTCCATTGTTTGTATGATCACCATCTGCACATACAACACAGTCACAAATGAGCAAGGATAGATAAACCACAATGACGTTGATACCTTACGTCGATATGAAGCACATTGGCTGAGTTATGGTTATGGTAGAAACTGGTTTAGAGATTTATCATTGGTGACTACCCAAGGTGTAGGGGTTAGGTGAATAGTAAAATGGAAAAAATTGAAAAATTTGTGCCAAGGTCCCCATGACAAAGAGCGAACCTCCAGTAGCTATAAAATGGAAAAATATGAGGAAGAAGAAAGATGGGAAAAATAACAATAGCAATGCCAATAAAATGGATGTCATGGATGGGGATGAAACAAGAAATGATTGATTGTAGGAAATGTTTAAGGAAAAGAAGTTAATAATTGCACCAAAAAGGAATGCCAGTGGGTCCTCCCCAGAGTAGGCTCATGCCCTTTATGCCTTGACAAACCCACAAACCAAAGAGTTTGTAGGCTCTAGGAATGTCATTTAGAAGTAAGAGTTAAAAAATTACCTGCAAGAATTCACCAAAGAAAAACAATGCATCAACCCAGAGATGGAGTAATGATAAAATTGACAATGAGATGGAAAATGGGAAGAAAGATGGAGAGGAGAGAAAGGAATGGAATCCCAAGAACAAGGTTGTGCAAAGTCCCTTGTGTATTTCATGGTTAATGTGACTGAGTAGAACTCATTCCAAATCTAGACTCAAACCAACCACATTCAGTGACCTCACATCAATACACTTGGCCAATCCATCCTCTTGAAGCAACAAGAATGCCTCCACAAAGAGTGACCACCATCCCAAGGAGAGCGAGATGGAGAAGCAGGAAGCGAAAAAGGGCCTTAGTTAGAGGGAACCTTTAGGCATGGGTAACATGTCTTTCCATTTCCATAACCAATGCTTGTAGCCCACATTGCTTTATTATGTATAAGGGGTGTGCTTTGAATTCTCACTTTTTTTTTGCTTGAGAACCACACCATGCAAAGACTTATTTTTATTCACTCAGCTTCCTGATATTTGGTTGATGGAAAAATGGCGAGAAACCCAAGAAAAAGCATCCAAGCACCCAAGAGAATGGCCAACACAAATGCATCAAATCACCTTGAAGTCACGCCCTTTTCATCCTTTGAGTCTTTCCTTGGTTTGAAAAATACCCAACCACTAATTTATTAACAACTTTACTTAGAAAAAGGGTATTGTATAGTTCCAAGCCAAAGGAGACCTTAGAGTTATATGGATGAGTGGACGGTGTGGACTCATTACCTGTTTTACCAAAAGAACCATACCTTAATATCAGCATCATAATTGAAAGGTAAAAACCAAACATTAGCAATCAATGTGATATAATTTAATCCACCATCATGAGCACTTATTGGATGACGAATAAAAGTAAATTAAGCAAACAAAGAAATAGTAAAAATATGAATAATGGTGTAAAACAAAAATAAGAAAAGTTGGAAAAATGTGTAAAAATAAAATTCAAAAAGAACTGAGGACCTAGAATGGTTAGCATAGGTGGCCACCTCCCCCACAACTGAGTTGGAAGGAAAAGATCCAAAATAGCTAGCAAGGTTGTCCACCAACAGAGGTAGCATGTGTATTGGTTGTCCTAAGCTCATGGAAAGGTTTGGTTTGTTGCATGTTAACCAACAGCTTCTTGTTCAGGCTCTCAGGTTTGTATATTGTCATGGCCCCTAAAGGAAAAGCTGCATAAATAATATAAGGTCCTTCGCATAGTGTTTGAAATTTGGTACGTTGTGGCACATGTGTGGGATTCCAGTAGAGAACCTTATCTCTTCATTGATATTTAACTTTGCTAATTCTTAGGTCATGACGTTGTTTATTGAATGCCTTGCACAATTCGTTAAATGATAGGGAAGCTAGTTAGTTTTCATCTAGCAAGTTAAGGATTACTAACTATTGTTTCTATGCTAGATCAAGGTCAAGGTTGAGGTCACATGCCATGAATAGTGTATAGAGCTCAGTTTGAATGGGAAGCTTTGGAAGCTTTCCGTACAGTAACTCATAGGGAGAGTAGCATGTAGGGAGTTTCCATGTGGAGCAGTATGCCCAAAGAGCATCATTCAGTTTAGTGCTCTAGTATCGCTTATACTTGTTAATAATTCTTGTCAATATTTTTGTAATCTCCCTATTGGTGATCTTTGCTTGACCGTTTGCTTGGGGGGTGGTATGGTGTAGTCAATTTATGCTCAACCCCTAAGTGTTGCATTAATTTTTGAAAAGTTGCACCTGTGAAGTGTGTACCATTATCTAAAATAAGTGCACATGGAACACCAAACCTGTTCATGATTTGTTGTTGAACAAATTGTGCAATTGTAGATGATGTACAATCCTTAACAAAAATTTCTTCTACCCATTTTGTAAGGTAATGAATAGCAACAATAATATAAGCTTTTTCATTGGACATTGGTGTAATTGGCCCCATAAAATCAATTTCCCAAATGTTGAAGGGTTCTAACAATTGAATCCATTGTTGCGGACCCTCCATTTTGGTAGTCATTCCCTCATCACGTTGACAGTGCTCACAAGATTGGACGAATTGATGGGCGTCTCGAAATAATGTAGGCCAATAATATCCTGCAAGCAAGATCTTGATGGCCATTCATCTCCTAGCGTAATGGCCCCCACAAGGACCCTCATGAGTGTCTTGGAGAACTCGCAGTTGATCTATATAGGGAACACACTATTGAACCAAGCCATTGGAACACACTTTATAAAGTTGCCCATTGATCTCCATAAAGTACTCGGCTCGGTGAAGAAACTATTATTTCTTCTTAAGGTTTAACTCTTGTGGTATTTGTTGGGTGAGGAGATACATAAGAATGCTATTATACTAGTTTATCTCCGTGGGTGATTGATTATTCACTACACTAGCAAAGAGGAATTCATCAGGGAAATGATTAGAAACTGGATACTCATCATCTTTATTGTCCCATCGCAACTAAGATAAATGATCAACAACTACATTCTCGGTGCCTTTACGATCAATCATTGTTAAATTGAACTCTTGGAGGATTACAAGCCATCATATGATACGAGGGCTTACCATTGGCTTATTCATGAGGAATCGGATTGCACTATGATTTGTATGTATATATACTTTATAGCCCAAGACATGGTGCGTAAAATTTTCTAATGTAAACACTACAACCATTAATTCTTTCTCTATGGTAGTGTAGTTAAGTTGTGCACTAGTGATACTTTAACTTGCACAGTGGATGTAATAAGGACACTTCTAGTCATCTAACTATGTAAGTATGGCTCCTAAGGCATAGCTAGATGTGTTAGTCATGATATGGAATGGTTTAGACTAGTTAGGAGCTTGTAGAATGGGTGTTTCTACTAGCTTCTATTTTAACGTTTGGAAAGCTAGTTCACATTCCCTGGTCCATTTGAAAGGTACGTCCTTTTTCATTAATTCTACCAATGGTTTGACAACCTTTGAAAAGTTCTATATAAATCTCCTATTGTAGCCAGTGTGTCCAAGGAATGATTGAATATCTTTGACAGTTTTCAGTTGACGGGTAATTACTTGGATAACTTTGATTTTCTTGGGGTCTATCTCTATCCTTGTGTCTAAGATTTTGTGCCCTAGTACTACGCCTTCTTGCACTATCAAATGGATTTTTTGCCAATTGAGCCTCAAATTGGTTTCTACACATCTTTTTAACACTTGCTCTAACCGGTCCAAGGCTTGATCAAAGTTTGCTCCATAAGCAGAGAAGTCATCCATAAAGACCTCCACGCCATTCCCTATTTACTGTTGGAATATGCTTAGAACTAGTCATTGAAATGTTGTAGGGGCATTGCACAAGCCAAACGACATCTGTTTGTATGCAAATGTTCCCCAAGGACTGGTGAACATAGTCTTGGCTTGGTCTTCTAGGGCTATTTGTATTTGGTTATATTCACTATATCCATTCAGAAAAATATAATAGCGGTGCCCTACGATGGTGTCTAAGACTTGGCTGACAAATGGCAATGGAAAGTCATCTTTGAATATTGCCATATTTAGTCGCTTGAAATCTATGCACACCCTCCATTTGCCTCCCCTTTTAGGCACAATAACTAAGGGGCCTACCCATTTGCAATCAACAATCGGGTATATGAACGTAGCCTTGAGAAGCTATTTGATTTCTTTCTTAACTACTTGCTTCAGCTTTGGGTTCAATCGCCTCTACGGTTGTCTTCGAGGCTTCATGGAGGGGTCAATGTAAATCCTATGTTGGCATATCCTAGGATCTATTCCAGATAATTTGGGATATGACCAAGTGAAGGCTTTCGACCATTTATTTATTACCTTCAGTAGTCTTTCTTTTTGTTGAGGAGTAGGCTTAGCGTTAATAATTACTAGTTTTCCATTTTTAAGGAACATGTATTCCATACCAGTGGGCAATGGTTTTAGCTCGAGGGGCTCTTACTTAAATTTCTTAGGGATTTCCAACTTCCCCCAGTTGATATTTTCAAGGCTAAGACTTGGAAGTTGGCGATGGACTTGCTCTAATGCATCTATGCTATCAATGTAACTGCAAGTCAAACCCTCAGTTTGTTTTATGCATATGATTGAACTGCTTTCTTGATCAGTTGTCAGCCACTAGATGCCTTCCTATTGTGTGGCTACTACATATAGGCATCTTTGTATGTTAATCACTTGTGCATATTGATTGCATGTAGGCAATGTTAAACTTTTCACAACCCATGACCTTTGCACACAATTACACCCTATGTCACTATATGTGATGCATGGAACTTTCTTCTTCTTGATATTTCTGAATGTATTTTTCTTTGATATTTCTGGGGAAAGATCACGGATTCCTAGGCATGCGTCGATGGTGCTTAGCCATGCCCTTACCATTATGATTAGGAAGTCCCCCTTACCGTTGTTTACCTAAATCACTAAGAAGTCAGCTGGGTACGACCACCTATAAACAGTGGTAACAATGTCCATCACTAGTACCAATGGGATAGTGATGGACTAGTCAGCTAGCTCTAGATGGATGTTGCTCTTTTTCAATGGAGGTAGGTTCTAGGCCTTGTACATTTCTTTAGAAATCAAGTTGACACTAGAACTTGAATCCAAAAGAGCCTTGCACGATTCATTCCCAGTAATTTGTAAGTATATTAGAGGACTCCCAGGATTAGAGAATTTCCTAGGAAGATGATCAGCTTTTATCCAATCGGTGACAACATGTGTTAGCATGATTGTATGTTCTTAGTGTGGTGGTTGGGTTGAAGGAGGCTCCAAAGTTTTGATTGCTACTGAGACATCCAAGGAATCAGCCGCTTGTGATTACAAGGGCTTGGTTGGATTTTTGGTTCTAAAGAAAGGTCTTTTCTTCATGTTGTTGTTGGAATCAATAGTAGGTTGAGAGTTAACAACCCTTGTGGCATTATGTTGCTGCGGTTGGGCAAGGAGTTCACCTTACATCGTGGGAGCAGGTGGTAGTGGAGCTATTGGTGGAAGAGATGCAGCTGGATGAGAAGGATGGTATGTTTGTGGAACATAACCCCTAGGAGAAGGAGTCCTATAATACTCACGAGATTGGTAGTGAGGTTGAGGAGTAACATGACCAGTAGAGTCACATGGAGAGACTGGTTGCTGCACATAATATCCATATGGGTCAAGTTGCTGGTAAGAATACTGTTGCCTTGGTGGTGGGATTCCCCATGATTGTGGGTATTGCCACTGTTGATACTACTCGACTAGTTGTGGTGGAGTTCCACTTGGATAATATGTTAAGGGTTGGTGGAACTACCTTGGGTTACCTTGAGGATAAGGTAACCTTTAGGGTGTTTACCTTTTGTTTAATCATAGGTTGAGTGCATACATCCTAGACTCCTACAAATGTGAGATTATAGGGCAACATCCCTTAGGATGGTCATATTAGCATATCTCGCATCCACTATCATTGTGTGTATCTGAATCCACAACCTCTTCGATGATGGCAACTTTGCCCTTACCCTTGTTACGAGCATGTTCAGTTCTCTGTTCTTTCTTTTTTCATGATCACTACCTTACTCTCTAGACTCCTCTACTATTTTAAGAATAGTTTGAAATCTATTATCTAGGGAATCCTACATTTGGTCTACCTTTGCCGATACTTCTAATGTCAACCTTTGGATAGGAAAAGTTTTCTTATTCACCATATCTTTGAGTGGTGACTCTTCTTCATCCTCACAAAATCTTACTCCCCTCTTCTAGAGGGAAGGATCTCTGTTATACTCTTCTGCACTTTCTTTCTTCCATAGCTCAGCTTCTTCCTTAGCAACTTGCTCCAATAGTCTTTGAATTTGATGAGACCTAAGCTCGAATAATCTTCCTTGGGCATAAGTCTCAAAGGTTCTTCATGTTTCATGCTTAAGCCCATCTACGAGATGGCGTAGTTGATCCCTCTGTGAATAACCATGGCTAGGACAACAATGTAACAGTGCATAATATTGGCCCATGGTGGCATCCAAGGGTTCATGTCCTCCTTGTTTCTAGCCTTGGATTTGCTTTCGCAGGTTGGAAACTCGAGAGTATGTTTGGTACTTATCATTGAACAATTCTAACATGGTACTCCACCTATGAATGGATTCCAGTTCTAAGGACTGGTACCAGCTTTCTGCTTCTTTAACTGGTGTCCATGGAAACAACTTAAGTTTTTGCCATTCGTTCTCTATGTTTTGTAAGGCACATGCATCATGGAATGCTTGTAAGTAATTCTGAGGATCAACGTTATTTCCCCCTTCAAATCGTGGAATGTTGTTCATATATAATCTCTTGATCCTACTATCTTTTTTGTGCCTTGTTGGAATTCTAACAGCCTTAGTTATGTCTAACATACTTCAAGTAGCGAGTAGGGGTTCATTGTGATCATCTTGTCCATGGCATCTATGATGCCTATGTTATTCCCTACTCTCCCTTCTTCTATGTTATGATTCTCTAGAGTGCCCTCGTCCCCTTTCTTAGCTATTTCGTTTATGACTTCCACTTTGCCTACCTTTATCCCCATGGTCTTTTTCTTTATGACTACGTTTGGATACTAAAGGAGAGGATGAAGGAGATGATGAAGGTGAAGAAGAAGGGGAACCATCACCATGATGGTGTTTGCTACCTTCTCTGCAGTTATCTCAGCCTCGATCACGATTGTGATCAAGATGTCCATTATTATCATGTGTTTGTGTCACTTTTTCAGACCCTTTGTGTCCATGGGTATCAAAACTTGGGTTATGAATAGTGGAATGAAGGTTCTGATACACAACCCCTTGGCCAAAGTCAAGGGGAGGAACATCGTTGTGTGGGCGATTGCCTAAGGTAGGTTCACCACCCTCATTTTCGCTTAAGACATGTGGGACAACCTGGGACCACTTACCCTTCAAAGAATTATGATGTCTCTCTTGTTGCAAGTCCCTTTGACGTTGTCCCTCAGTGGGACAATATTCTCTTGAGTCATGATCTTGCACAACGTATTTGACATGGAAGTGCTACATGCCAATTCGTATGAGAGCACGAAGAAGCATGCTTGGGACTGAACGATCGGGAGGTAACACTATGTTACCTTCTAAGTCTCGCCAATGCAGTTGTTCATCTTGATGGAGGATAAAGGTGAAGTCTAGTATATACTCATTGGGATGAATATATACCACTCGAAACTGTTGAGGGACTGGTGGATCAACGTCATGTGTATTATGCCATTGATTGTTTCTTGTATTAGACTTAGATAGTGAAGCACTTTTGGACGAAGAAGGAGACATACTTGTCTATTCAGTGTGCAATGTATTGTTTTCATCTTCTCAACCAATTCTAAGGGTTCATTCCAATGATGTGAATGATTTCCTACGTTCTGGTTAGCGCACAAACAACAAAGTCCCCACCAATGGCGCCAATGATAAGTAGTGAGGTACCCCCTATGCTCAACCATACGAATACAAGCGTCTCATGCATGATCTGATCGAATTCCAAGGACTAAGTGCTTATGTTCCTTTGTGGAACAAGAATGGGTTGGTTAATTTTTGTCTTCCCAAGGTTATCTATATGTCACAATTGTATGATTAAGTAAGCTCGAGGCATGTGATTTTGATATCTTTTATGATTTTTATGTCCTATGCTAATAAGGGAGGAGAGAGATAACTGAGTGACTAATTTAACTTAACTACTGATTAACTAGGCTTTAATAAATCCTAACAATAGTATTCATTCTCATTTTCCGTACACATCCTGAACTAGTGCAACACTACTGGGATTACCAAATGCTAATCGTTACTAGGTTACCAGGTATTACACGCATGCTCGAAGTGATCGTACTGTGTGTGCTTACTTAGGAGAGTTGTAGGGTGAGAGAGAGAGAGAGAGAACACATTAATTAACTAAGAAAAGCATTAAATAAATGCAAATAACATTAATTAATCTATTCTGAATGCTGCAAGGTTTATCATAAAGTTCATATTTATTGCTGTACACAAGGTGTGCTCAGGTACATAATGCTCGAATAAAGATCCGTTTACTTTATGACTCCTATTGTAGGCAGAAATAATTCTAACTTTGGGAGGAAGAAAAGGCAAGAGTTAGGCAAGGGTTAACTAACTATTTCCAAACCAAGTGCGCTTGCCTCTTATTTATAGGCAAGGAGATAGGTCCCAATATCGGGTATCCGGCATCGCATGGTAGGCTCCGATATCGTGGACCCGATATCGTGATTCATCAAAGTACATCTAACTTATCATTGAATAATTAAGACATCGTACTTCATCATTAGATTGATTTCAATTCTAAGGATCACTACTAGCTTTTAGCCTGCTTGATGAATGTCCTAGGGAATAACTTTAGTTTTTGCCATTCATTCTCAATGTTCTATAATGCTCATGCATCATGAAAGGATTAGACATGATTTTGTGGATCAGAAGTGTATCCCCTTTTGAATTTAGAGATATTTTTCACGTCCAATTGCTTAATCTCGCTATCCTTCACATGCCTTGTTGGAATCCTTATGGCCTTCACAATGTTAAGCATGTTTCTGGTTGCAAGCAGAGGCTCATCATAGTCATGGCCCTTATGATGACCATGATGCCTATGATGCCCCCTATTGTCCCTTCTTTCTTTGTGGTGGACATCTCTTGAGTGCCCACGCCCTTTGTCTTTACTATTTTGGTGAGATCTACAATCATCCCTATCTTGTTGGTCACCTCCTTCATGATCTCTTCCTTTGCAGCTTCAATTTGAGTTGGAGGAAGAAGATGATGAGGATGACAAAGGAAAAGAGAAAGGAGGACTAGCACTAGAATGGTATCTTCTACTTTCTCTCCTTTAGTCCTAGCCATGATCATCATGTTTATCATTATTGTGGTGCTTGTCATGGTTCTTGCCTTGACTCCCTTTCCTTAAGACCCTTAGTCATGGGATCCATTCTTTCCAGAACTAGGATTATCTATAGTGGAGTGTAGATTCTAATTTAGGACCTCTTTCTCAAAGAGAGGAGGAGAGTCAATGTATTAGGATGTTCCTGAAAAGGGATCTTCCCCTTCCTTTTGGCCTAGTAGGAATAGGGGGTTTGTGAACCATTTTCCCTTTGATGCCTTATTACATGCTTTCATTTGCTAGCATTTCTTTCGCTAAGCCTCTATGGGATGATAATTTCGATAGGAATGATCTTACACCTCATACTTATCATTGAGTCTTATGATGTCCATTTTCATGAGATTGTGAAGTAGCATCATAGGAACTGAGCAATAAGGTAGAAACATGATGTTGCCCTTCATGTCCCTCCACCACAGTTTTTCATCCTAATGCAAGATGAAGGTAAAATCTAGAATGAACTCATCTAGATGCATATAGGCCACTGTGCATTGTTTAGGCATGGGTGGCTTTAGGCCTTCTTGCCTTTGCTTATTGGAATTTCCCATAAATTGTGGTAGAGAATCTTCCCTATAAGAAGAAGCCATATTAGTTCTTATGAAAATAATGTGTTTTTTTTGTTATTACTTTGTTTAGTAATATCAATTTTAAGGTTCATTACAACGTCATTGAATAATTTCACTAACTCCCTAGGTAGAGCATGTAGCTAACTAAAGTCCTTGGCAATGGTGCCAATGATGAGTAGTGAGTAGTACTTATGCCCAACCATATAAATCACTAGCGTTCAGTAAGTGATTTGGTTGAATTTCATAGGCTTTAGTTCTCTAAGTACACTTTATCTAGGTAGTGAGTCTTAAAGACATGATCATTGTCTTCCTAGTTCCACTTGTGAGGTACAATGGTATGGTTAAGTGTAATTAAGGCATATGATTTATATCATTTTTTATCCATATCATTTAACTCATCTAAGTGTAGAAAAAAAGTAATTAAATGTTTAATTAATCTAATAACTAATTAACACCTCAACTAATCCTAACATAAGCATCCATTCCCATCTATTGTACACATCCTAAACATGTTAGAATGCTACTCGAATTACCAAGTGTTAACATATTCTTGAGGTGGTTGTACTTATGTATCTTAATTATCCAAATTTAATTAATTAATAAGGTGCATGAAAGTAAATTGCGTGAACAATAAATGCTTTAAGTAAATAGTAGGCTAAGTCCAAATGCTGCAAGGTTTAGTATGAAAGTTTACCTTTATTGTCATTCACACTGAAGTGTCTAGGTACATCAGTGCTTGAATAAAGATCCGTACACTTGTCAACTCCTATTTTGGGCACTTAAAAAATATTCTACTTATGAAATGAATAAACTGCAAGAGCTTTGCTATGCTACTTAACAACGAATGCCTAAAATGTGGTAGGTGCACACATTTATATAAGCAAGACTAGACACTTCATCAATGCGTATGCATTGATGCATCAAATCATGCATCGAGTATGTGTTGACATAGTCAAACCCACAACAACTCAACAACCTTAGACTTAGAAAAATTTTGGTTCCCAAAGTCCCAAGGTGAACTTGCCAAAATACCAAGAACTGATGCTTGCCATGCTACGACTACTGTAGATGAGACATTTGGAGTCATACAGAGTCAAAATTAAGGCTGAGAAGTAGTTTTGATGCAAGTGACATGTGCATGATGGTCTAGGGGTAATGTCAGCATTGTGTTAATGTCACCTATGACACTTAGAAAAATTTTTAATTTTTGAAGTTTTCAAGGTTGTTGAAATTGATGCTTATATACTAGGTTATGAGTTGCAGTGGTCCTTGGATGCCGTCGGATGTTGAAAATGTGTCTGGTTATGCTGTCTTTGAGGACTTTGATGCTCAATCTTGGATGAATCAATGTCAAAACCACACTTATTTTGATCATTGTGTAATTGAAAAAGTGGGTACAATAGGAAGCCTTTTCAAGTTTCCATCTTGATGAGCAGCAAGGGTTCCCAATACCCAACAATATAATTCACAAGTGTATGTGCACAACCAAATCATAATCTATAGATGGAACAATACGTACTCCAACTAGTTGATATAAAGTTTGTGGTCATTATCTTCTTACTGGAATTAGTGATAGTCAAAGCGTATAGTTAAACTCATAGTAAGCCATCGGATGCAATGATGTTATTTGGATTTTATGGTGCTAAAGTAAAATATCATAATTAAATAGTAAATCTATTACCTAATAGAAAATGAAAATAAGATGCTAAGCTAGCTTAATGGAAATAAGCATATGGTCCTAACTTACCATATATGCCTTGTGTTGGTATAATTGCCACTGGGATTACCAAGCAACTTGCTGCTAAGTGAACCAAGCAAAGTTACCATTGGGTTACCAGATAATTATAGATTGTGCTCAAAACCAAGCATACTTATTCTACCAAATTATTAACATACATTGTAAATGTAACTTGTAAGTAAAAGTAAATGACACTTGAAATCAAATTGCATGTAAAATAAATCTAAGTTAAGTGAAATTCTACAGTGATTATAAATAATTTTAATCTTTATTACCATCCATGAAGCTTGTCCATATAAACTTCACTTGATTAAATATATTGTACAACTATTTACAATCATACTACAGGTACTCACAATTAACTCTAACTTTGCAAAATGAAATTGCAAGAGTTTAGAAAAGGTATGACAAAAAGGTATCTTTGACATGATGGTGGTTAGTATTTATAGGCATGGCTAGGTCCAACTACATTGCATCTATGACATTTTAACATGAGGTATGATATTGTAGATATCCTAGTCATTTTTGACATGAAGTGATTTATCACATCTTTATAACCAATCTTGAAAAACCTTTGCTTTGGTGTAGGAAAAGGATCATGACTTATCCTAAAGCATTTTATCTTGTATTTTCTTAGCCCATCCATAACAATAGCAAACAAGTTAGATTGCAATATAAATTCTTAATGCAAACATATTGACTAGAAAATTATAAGTTATTTCCCATGTTGTTTTAACTATAGAAGTTGCTCCTTCATACATGTCTTGAATCATTTTAATATATTTGTCAAGTATGTTTTTCTTTTTTGTAAGGTCCACCAAATAATATCTTAAAGTACTTCATCCTCTAGTTTTTCCAAGTCAATAAAGATCATGCATGGATATTGTTGTATCTTTTGAACTTTTATATTAACTTTCATACCAAGAAAATGGCTTCTATAGTTGATCTTCCTAGTACAATCCTAAATTGATTTTTGAACATAGTTGATTTAAGTTTGAAATGTTGCTCTACAACTCTCTCATAAAATTTCATAGTATGCCTCGAAAGCTTAATTTCTCTATAGTTTAAGTAATCATACACATCTCCTTTGCTATTATGTAAAGGAATAATGTTGATTTTTCTATGATTTTTTGCTTTTCTCAATACCTAAATTTTTTAAAAATGATTCTTAAATTACTTTCTAAGTTTTTAAAAGAATTTATTTGAACAAGTATTATTGCCAATTTCCATCTTAAAAAAGGTTGTCATTACCTCAAAGAAGGAAAATTTATTGACCATTCCAAAAATTTTGTTCTTTTTCTTAGATACCCTATATTGAAAATTTCTTTACTAAATTTTTAAAATAAAATTTTCTATTCATGATTCCATAATCACAACATCTACAAGTTAAAATAAGTAGATGGCACCAAATTCCCTGTGAAGAATGAATATGCAAACTATTTAATACAAATAACATTGAAGATGGATATTGCATTTTCCTTCAATGTCTTACATTAAAGTACATTAAACAAAAATTGAATATTATAGTTGCAAATTTGGTTAGTTTGTTTTAAATGTTACCAAGAATACTTAGTAATTTTCTTAATGATATTTTTAAAACTCATGCCATGTATATTTCTATCATTTAAAAGATCTAGAATGTCTACAAATTTAATAAAATTTCACTTTCAATTTAAGGGGATGTCAAAACTCAAAAATAAAATGTATTATAAAGAAAAAAAATGAATGGAGAATTGTAGAGGAGAATTAAAGAGAAGTCAAACTCCAACATAACATAAAAGAAATAACCCAACTATTTTAGAGATACCTTTTCAAGTTTTTATGTGCTT
This sequence comes from Gnetum montanum, assembly GCA_015680685.1. Taxonomy (NCBI): domain Eukaryota; kingdom Viridiplantae; phylum Streptophyta; class Gnetopsida; order Gnetales; family Gnetaceae; genus Gnetum; species Gnetum montanum. Next base: position 213,689 of record MNCI01013274.1, read on the forward strand.
TTTTGATGCATTTGTCATGGTTAGTAACTTTACATTTATTGTCTCAATTTGTATATAGCCTTTTCTCCCTTCATTGTTCATACATTCTTATAGAAACAAACCAAAGCTTCGTCTTTAGTTTTGGCTACCCCTAACTTTGTCATATCATTTTCCATTTTATACATATATGGATGTTGACTATTGATGAATCATAAATTGGTTGTGTTGACTAGGCCCTATTGATGCATGATTTGATGCATTAATGTGGCCCCATCAACGTAGTATTTGTTTTTTCCTATAAATATGTGCTTAGCTACTATGTTTATGGCATCTTTGTCATAGTTGTAGCAGAGCTCTTACAATTTTTTCATTTGAAAGTTAGAATATTTTTCTAAGTGCTTGTAATATGAGTCAAAGAGTGTACAGATATTTATTCTAGTACTACTGTACTTGAGCATGGTAGTGTGTGTGGTAATAAAGATGAGCCTTTTGATAAACTTTGTAGCACTTTGAAATAGATTAATTATTTATTTATGCATTTAATGTTTTATGCAATTTTTAATGCTTTAAGTAATTAAGCTAAATTAAGCTAGATTAAATATTAATTAATTAAGCACATAAGTATGACCACTTTGAGCATATGCTTGGTGCTTGGTAATCCCAGTAACGCTTAATGTTTGGTAACCTAGTAGCATTAAATGTGTTTAGGATATGTACGGTAAGTGGGAATGGATGCTTATGTTAGGATTAGTTAAGTGTAGCTTATTAAATTAAATTAGCAACTTAATTATTTTATTTTATACATTATTCTCATTTTTAGGTGACTTAAAACCGAAAACATAAAAAATGATAAAAATCATATGCCTCAGTTGCACTTAACCATACCTTTGCATTTGACAAGTGTAATTTGAAAGACAATGATTGCAATGATTAGTTTCACTTCCTAGAAGACTAGTGTGCTTAAAAGGCTATAAGTCCATGAAATTTGACTAGATTGTGCATGAACGATTAGTGATTCGTATGGTTGGGCATAGAGTCTACTTGTCACTCATTATTGGAGTTGTTGCTGAGGACTTGTAGTTTGATATGTGCACTATCTAAGATTTAGTGAATATTATCTAGGATCATTGGATCAAACCCTAAGATCGTAATCATTTAGAAAGAAATAAATATATAATAATTAATCAAAACTATACCACAAGCACACTGAGAAATTTTTTCAAACAAAAATGTCTTCTTCTTCTTGCAGGCATGATGATTCTAAGTCAACAATACCACAAAAATGCAAAGTGGTGTACACTCATCCTAATGAGTTTGTACCTAATTTTACTTACATCCTCCATTAGGATGAGCAAATGTAGTGTTGAGACATGGAGGGGAATGTAGTATTGCCGCATGACCAATCTATTCCCAAGATGTTATCCAAATGCTTATAAGGCTGGACATTGAGGAGCTTCATGGAGAGTATGTTATGGATGATCATGACTTCTGGGACTACCATCCCACTGAGATACAATGCAAACAAGATAGATAATAGGAAAAGCACTACAAAGACATGAAGGGGAAATGGTTCACTAACCCCTTGTTCTTGCTAGATCAAAAGGATAATAAGAAACCTCTTTTTGAGGGTTCTCAACATGTAGACTCTCCACCTCTTAACTATAGTGAAGGGGAGTCGAACTCATATCCCAAATCAGTGATTAACAATCTAGGTTTTGGTAATAGTGAGCCCAATAGTCATGGGAGTTCTAAGAAAGGGAGTTAAAGTGAGAACTTGGAAAAGCATAATGACAATCACTCTAAGGATCATGGTTGCAATAAATGAAGGAAAAGTGATAGACACCATGGTGGTAGCAATCCTCCTTCCTCTTCACCATCTTCATCTAGTTCAACTTTCTCCTCCGAATTTGAGAAAAATTGCAAATGGTGGGACAACAATGATAATCGCAGAGATCACCATGAATGAAGGGATGGTACAGGACATCACAAGTGTCATTGAGATCATGATGATGAACCTCTATAGGCCACTCGAAATATGCTCAACATTGCAAAGGTTGTTAGAATTCCTACCAAGCATGTGAGATAGCCAAATCAGGAGGCTAGATATGAACAAGATCCCTAGATTTGAAGTGGGTATAACTCATATCCTTAAACGCATTTACAAGCCTTTCACAATGCATGTGCCTTACAAAATATTGAAAATGATTAGCAAAATCTCAAGTTGTTCCCCTGAACACTCATCAAGAAAACAAAAAGCTGGTATTGGTCTCTATAACCAAAATCAATCTGTCGATGGAATATAATGCTAGAATTGTTTAATGACAAGTATCATATGTACTTCAGAGCATCAAACCTACGAAGGCAAATCCAAGGCTTGAAACAAGAAATACATGAACCCTTGGATGTTACCATGGGTAGATATCATTCATTATTACACTGATGCCTTAGCCATGGTTACTCTTAGATGGAACAACTTCACCAAATCATTCATGGACTTTGCTCAAAAAAGAGGAGAACTCTTGAGCTCTATGCCCAAGGAAGACTATTAGAACTAAGAGCCCATCAAATTCAAAGGCTGATTGAGCATGTTGCAAAAGAAGAAGATGAATTGAGAAAATGGGAAAGTGCTAAGGAGTATAACTAGGACCCTTCCATCAAAAATAGGAAAGTTTGATTTTGTGATAGTGAGAAAAAGGCACCACTTGATGAGGTAGTGTAGTGAAAAAACTTACCAATTCAAAAATTTAACTAAGATTGACAAAATGTGGAAATATTTGAATAAAAAATTTTAAACTACTTTGAAAATTACAGAAGAATCCAAATAACAAGGTAGTGATCATGACATTAGGAAAAGGAGGGAAACTAAACGTGCCTACTAAAGGGGTAAGGGAAAGGTTGTGATAGTAGAAGAGGTTGTGGAGTTAGAATCAGATGATGATGGTGGGTGTGACATTTGCCAATATGAACATCCTAAGGGATATTGCCCTATTGTGTCACACTTATGGAAATCTAGGGTGTATACTCTGAATCTTAGACTAGCACGAAGGTAAGCACCCCAAAGGTTGCCTTATCCTCAAGGTAACCCAAGGCAATTCCACCAATAACAATAGACTTATTATCCAAGTGGAGTTCCACCACAACCATATGAGTAGTATCAGTAGTGGCAACACCCATAGTCATGAGGGATGCCACCACCAAGGTAGTAGTACCCTTACAGGCAACCAGATTAGTATGGGTACTATGTTTAACAACCAATGTCTCCACCTGACTCTTCTAGTCACACTTCTTTTCAGCATCACTACTACTCTCCAAAGTATTATAGAACTCATTCTCTATCTTCTAGAGAGGAAATCCCATATTGACATCATCCTCCTCATCCTTTAGCACATGCTCATCCATCCTTAACCCAATAACCACATGCTCCATCCATGGAAGGTGAAATTCCCACATAGCTGTAGCAGTGTCATGCTACCATGGTCATTAACTTACAGCTAGCTCCTTAGCCTAGTGGTTTGAAACCCAAATCCTGTAAAAGATCATTCTTTTGAACCAATAGCTCTACTAAGCCCTCACTTACTTATTCGGTTGGTCACCATGTGTCTGCTTCATCCTTTGCATCCATTCCTTTCAAGAGCCCTTCAAACCAAATGCTTCCAAAAATTCGCACAGTTATGTTAATCCATGTTGTATCTAATTGAATCAAGGCTAGTAATCTTCCTAGGAATGGAAGTCCTCTCATATATTTGTAGATTGCTGAGAATGAGCTATGCAAGGCTCTTCTTAACTCAGGTTCTAGAGTTAATTTTATTTCTCACAAAATGTACAATGCCTAGAGCCTACCTCCTCTCAAGAAGAGCAACATCCATTTAGAATTGGCAAATCAGTATATCACTATTCTTTTGGGACTAGTGGAAGATATTTTTCCCACTACTTATGGGTCTTATCCTACCGATTTCCTAGTAATCAGAGTTGAGAACAACAAGAGGGATTTTCCAATCATTATGGAAAGGGCTTGGTTCCCTAGAAATTTCCAAGGAAAATGCATTTAGAAAGATCGAGAAAAAATGAGTTCCATGCATCAAGTATAGTGATACAAGGTGCAATTACGTGTAGAAACTTTGGTCCATGAAAAGAGCATTCATTTTTGCATGTAAGCAGTGTGCAAATGAGGCATATATTCAAAGTAGCCTGTATGCAGTAGCCACAAAATAGGAGGGTACCCAATGACTAATAGGTAATCTTGGAAGTAGCACACTTTCCATGGAGCCTGCTGAGAGCCTAACATGTGCCTATGTTGAAGGTATGGATGAACTAAAACAAGTTCATAACCAGCTCTCTGATGATGCAAATGATGATACCTATTGGAAAGGATTGGAAATTCCTAAAAATTTTAAACAAATCCCTCATAGTTGAAAACTCTACTTACTGGCATGGAGTATGCATTTTTGAAAAATGGCAGGCTGATAATCATCAATGTCAATCTTGCTCCTAAACATAAATGAATGCTATTGAGGGTGGTCAAAAAATGATCAACAACCTTTGCTTAGTCATATCCTAAACTCACAGGGATTGATCTTAGGATATGCTAGCATCGTATTTACACTAATCTAGCCATGAAGCCAAATAGGTAGCTGCAGCAGTGGGTGAACCCCAAATTGAAGTAGATTGACAAAGAAGAAATCGAACAACTCCTCAAGGCACGGTTTATCTATCCTATTGCAAATAGTGAGTGGGTTAGCCCACTCATGATTATGCCAAAGAAATATGGAAAATGGTGGATCTACATCAAATTTCAGCTGTTGAATATGGAAACATTCAAATATCACTTTCCATTGCCATTTTTGGATCAAGTTTTGGAAACTATATCTAGGCATTACTATTACAGCTTTTTAAATGGTTATAGTGGCTATTACCAAATCTAGATTATGTTAGAGGATTAGGCCAAAATAATATTCATGAGTCCCTAGGGGACTTTTTCATATCAAAAGATGCCTTTTGATCTATGTCATGTTCCTACAACATTTCAACACTTGATCTTGAGAATTTTTCAACAACAGATTAGTAGAGGGATGAAAGTCTTTATGCATTACTTCTCCACCTATGGGGCCACATTTGAGTAATCCTTGAACCACCTTGAGCAAGTGCTTAAAATTTGTGTGAAGACAAATCTTCGGCTCAATTGGCAAAAGAGCCATTTGATGGTCCAAGAGGGCATTGTACTAGGGCACACATTTTCTCAAGTAAGGATTGAGGTGGACCTTGAAAAGATAAGGGTCGTCTAAGGAATAACTAGCCAATTGGAAATCATTAAAGATGTATGGTCATTCCTTGGACACATTGGCTACTATCGGCATTTTATAGAGAATTTCTCTAAGATCGCAAAATCATTTTATAGAGAATTTCTCTAAGAACTAATGGTGGCGGTGTATGCTCTAGAGAAGTTCATGCATTGTGTGCTTTAATATAAAGGGTTTGTGCACATTGACCATAGTGCCATTCACTTCCTCATGAATAAGCCAATGGTGATTCCCCATATCATATGGTGGTTGGTGATCTTGTAGGAGTTTGATCTTACAATAGTAGGTTAAAAGGGGACTAAGAATGTGATCGCTGAGCACATGTCTTGGTTACAATGGGATAACAAAGAGGAGGAGAGCCTGCTCTCTAACCAATTTCCTGGTGAACTCCTTTTTATAGGTGCAATAAATGAATAAGTGCTGAATGAACCAAAATGGCATGATGACATCATCACTTATCTTCTCACTTAAGAGATGCCACAAGATCTGGACCATAAGAAGAAACAATAGTTTCTTTATTAGGCCAAATGCTTCATGGAAATCAATGGACACCTTTACAAGGTGTACGTCAATGGCCTAGTTTGTTGGTATGTACTTGATGTTGATCAATTGTGTGTTCTCTAGGATAGTCATGAGGGTCCTTGTGAGGGCCACTATGCTAAGAGACACACGATCATTAAGATCCTAATGGCAGGGTATTATTGACCAACCATCTTTAGAGACATCCACCAATTTATCTGCTCTTGTGAATGTTGTCAACAAGATGGTGGGATGATTGCTCAAATGGAGGGACCTCAACAATAGATTCAACCATTAGAATCATTTAACATCTAGGGCATCAACTTCATGGGTTCCATCATGCCCATGTTAAATGAAAAGATGTACATAAACGTCACCATTGATTATTGCATAAAATGGGAAAAAGTAGCATCTATCGTCGACTGTACATCATCTATTGCTATGTAGTTTGTACAACAAAATGTTATAAACAGGTTTGTGATGCCACTTGCACTAATTTTTGACAACTAAACCTATTTTACAAGTACTACCTTTTACAAGCTTATGTAACACTTGGGGGTTGAACATAAACTAATAACACCCTACCACCCTCAGCAGTCATGTTTTGTTAGGCCGTGATATTGGATGTCTGATATTGGGGCTGCAATATCGAGTATTCAATATCGGGGCATAACCTCTGATGTTGAGCATTTGATATTGCCCCTTCTGTGCTACCCTATAAATACCACACTTGGGTGCACAGTTGAGATATAGATTTTTCATAGATTTTAGATTAGAACTTTATTAGTTTGTTTTCTAGTGCATGCCCATAGTGTGATGTTAAGTGATTGTATGGCATCCTTATTTGAGTGTGATGTACTTGGGAACGCGTTACATGATTGATAATAAAGATCAAGATTACTTCTATCATTGTAATATCCACTTAGATTTATTATTGCTCTTAACTGCTTAAATGTTTATTATTTTCCTTAGTTAATGTTTTCATTTATTACTATTATTATTCTTGTCATTAAGTGGAATGAGTACAACTAATCACAAGTGTGTAAGTGTAATTACTTGGTAGCCCAATAGTGTATCATTTAGTACACTCAATGACGTATTCTTGGTAATCCCAATGGTAGTTACACGAAGTCCAAGGCATGTGCAGATGATTAGGAACAAATACTCATTGCATGTAGGCTAGTTTAGATTTTACTTTTCGTTGTTAATTAGCTTAACTAATTTATCTCTTTATTATCATTAGGATTAGCTTAAAGCCACACAACATCAATCATCATATGCCTTACTTTGGAGTAAACCATATGAAAGCTACCACTAGTCCAAGTGGGAAGACAGCAAACTATGATCAAGGCATAACATTCTAGATGGACAACTAGTCCCAATTACAAAGTTCAACCAGATCGTGCAGGAATGCTTGTGATTCGTATGGTTGGCATAGGGGGTACCTCGTTGCTCATCATTGGTGCCATTGTTAGGGATGGTGCTAGCTATCTAGATTAGTTAAATTATAAATGATTGCTATAAGCACATTAATGAGTTATCTTTCAAGCAATATTAAATCACACACACCATAAACCAGAATGTCTCTTTCACAAGGAGGTGATAATGCATTATATAGCAAAAGCATTCATTGGAAAACTAATAAGATATATGATGAAGAAAATTAGAGTGAATAATCTCATGTAAGGGTTTCATATGTTCATGATAATCCTGATAACACTTAAAGACTACATTCACCTAAGGCAAAAAACCCTAGAGGAGATGAAGTAAGTCCTAGACCAGGGGAGGCCTCTAGGCCTAGGACCTTCTCAAAACTAGAAGAAGATAAATCAAAGGACCATGGGGAACATCATAGTAGCCATGGCAATCCTCCTAGTTTCTCATCTTCCTCTTCCTCTTCAACATCTAGTTTTAACAAAGATGAATGTAGGCATAAAGATCAAGCTCATCATTAGCATCACAATAAAAATGAAAATAGAAATCAAAACCATGAGAAAAATAAAAGATGTCAAAATGAACATAGACAAAACCATCACAATCAAACAAATAGAAATAGAAATTTTCATCACCACATGTTTGATGACAATGAACCCTTATTGGCTAGTAAGAGCATGATGCAAATCACAGAGGTAGTTAAGATACCTCACAGGCATCGTAGGGAAAGTTTATTACCAAAGCTCAATATGAATAATATCCCTAAATTTTCAAGAGGCTATGATTTTGATTCACAACATCATTTACATGCCTTCCATGATGCCTATGCCTTATACAACATTGAAAGTGAGTGGCAAAAGCTTAAGCTCTTTCCTAGGACACTAATTGATAAAGTTAAAGTGTGGTATAGATCGTTGAAACCAAATTCAATCTAACAGTGGTCCACCATTGGAACTCTTCAATGAGAAATACCAAACTTATCTAAGGGTGTTCAACCTAAGGAGATGAATCTAAGGATGGAGACAAGAATAATGTGAACCCTTGGATATGGCCTTAGATAGATATTATTTTCTACTGAATAGATGCCCCGATGCCATGGTTTCTCTAAGGAAGAGCAACTTTTCCACATCATAGATGAGCTTCATAATAAAATGAGGGAGATCCTTAGGATGTATGCTCAAGGTCAATTATACAAGTTTCAAACCCATCAAATTCAAGAGCTAATCGAGTGTGTGGTAAAAGAAGAAGGAGACCTATGTAAATGGGAGAATGTTCAGAAACATCACTAGGACCCAACTCTTCACAAGAAGAAGGTACAGATCTATGGTAAGGAGAAAGAGGAAGCTCTCGATAAGGTGATTCCAGAATAAACTTTCTTGATACAAAAGTCTATTGATGAACTTGAAGCAAAGTTTGATAAGATGTCAAAGTGGATAAATGAGAAAGTTACAAATTTCATAGAAACCATAGAGGAGAAGATAATGCAAAAAAAATTAAGTAATCATAATAAAAGGAAAAAGAATAACCAAGAAATAGCTAGGAACACTTATCGACAAACAGGAAAAATGGCTAAAGAACAAGAGCCTATAGGCTCAACCATGGATGAAGATGACAGATGTGACCTCTACATATATGACCATCTAAAGGGGTATTTTCCAATTATGTTGCATCTAAATGAGTATTGGGAATTTGTATTAAATCCCAAGTTCGTACAGAAGCACATGCCCAAGAACTTACCTTTTTCACAAGGTAATTATAGATAGCCCTACAACCAATCATACTATCCTAGGTGGACTCCTTACCAATACTATTATCAACCGTAGTGGCAAAACACATAGTCATGGGAAAGGACATCACCAAACCAACCTTACCTTTACTACTAGCCAAACCCATATAGATATTATATTTAACAACCTATTTCCTCAACTAGTTCTATGTCCTCTACTTCCAATCATTACTACCACTCTCCAAAGTATCATCAGCCCATGACATCTCCTGAAGGATCACCACCTTACACCTCTTACCCTCCATCCTATCCTCAATATTCTCATACTCCATCCCATCACATGTCATCGCCAATAACATAGGAAGGATCAACATCACAAGATCAACAAAAAAATTCCACTTATACTATGAATGTGCATAGACATGATAATGCTAGTAGGTTTCCACCACAATCTCAAAAACATCCTTTCTTTAGGATAGCTTCCATGTGTAAGCACAACACTCATGGACCTACTACATCATCCAAACTAGCACAATGCCAATCCATTGTAATGCCTTCTCTTTCATAATCAACGTCCTCTGATCCTACACAAGCGCCACCATTCATTATTATTTCAACATGTAAAAAAAGTAATGAATCTAGCATTGTGAAGAAACAAACATATCCATGCATATTGAATCATGATCAAGGATGCAATCATGGGTCAAACATCTACAACGTTAACACAACTCATACTCTAATCCACTATACATTTAACAACCAAGTGTGTGAACAACAACTTATCTACGCAGCCATCACTAAACCAAGAGATACCCAATGGCTCAAAAATGAAAGGTTAACATGGTTTTACATATGCATGGAGTCTACCGATCCGAATATTGATTTTTACCATGGTCAAATGCTTAGTCATGGAGGAGACACCCCAGTCTAACATTCAGAATTAATAAGTGTTTTTCATCTTTTTGTTTTACAATTTTTTATTCTTTTCTTATTTCTTGATACAAACTTTTCCTATCCTTTTCAACTTTTTCCACATTTTATTTTCATTCCCTTTGTCAATAATCTTACTTGTAAATAAAACAATCATGTAGCCCATTGAGGTGAGGTTTTCTCTATGTTATCAAGTCATGAGGCACTAATTATTTAGATAGTGAGGCCACATCATCCATCCATTCCATTCCATTAATAAGAGGTTCTTAAAATGGTCATAATGATATTCATTTGCATCATCAAACTAAAAATAAATTTGTAATCATTGTGCCTAGACTAAAAAGTGAAGAACCAAGGGGGAATGTGAAGGATGTGGCATCAAGGAAATTTGTGGATTCTCTTTGACCACTTCTGTATGTTCTATCATATTACTAAGGTTGTAATTATATCCTTATAGACCTAATGAAAAATGGAAGTAAGAGTAAAATAAAAGGGCACTAAATAAATTTCTAAGGGTCCTACTGGAAAGACATGTTACCCATGCTTGAAGGTTGATGGCTTTTCAAGATGCTTCCAAAATAAAAAGTTCCATGAATAAACTCCTCCCTCGGATAAAATGCCAAGTGACGTTACTCCTTACAACTGCGGTAGTCTTATGGTTGTCAATTGAAGAGATGAAACAATGTGATATCATTAGGAACATGGTATGGACTTGGTTTGTATCTTGAAAAGAAGGGCTAATGATTACTTAACCATTAATAACACACAAGGATTCATTATGCCTATGGTAAGGCACCTCATGTTCCAACTCTTGTAATCCCTTCACAAATCCACCTCATCTTGCTATCCGTATGATCATAACTTATGGTTTTCTATTACATAGAATTATTTCCTCAAATTGATGGTTTTAACATATGTGTTTTGTTTAAGAGGTATGCATTGCATTCAACCCCTCTGGTGCCTATGAACATTTTTAGGTGTGGTCATACAAGGGCATTAAGGGCTGAAGCTTTCTTTGGGGAGGAGCCGGTTGTATAACTATTGTGACTTGTGCTTGTTTAACACAACTACAACATCTTACACCTTCCACTTACATAAGTGTTAAACTCAATAACTTTCCCTTATCATATAATAGATTTATTCTACCTCATGGATCTATTATCCCTTTTCTTTCATATTTTAAAGCTTTTAATGCCTGTGATTCTATCTTCTAACACTTTTGGTGCCTCCATATAAATTCTCACTTACCCTAGAACATTGGATTTGACCTGAAACCCTTCCACCTATCACAAAGCTTTGTTTTCCATGCTGACTACCCTCATAATATGCAACTTCAAACACCCCAATATCGACTACTCAATATTGGGTCGGACTCAATGTTAAGTACCCAATATCGAGTACATGATATTGGGTCCATAAAAACTATATATAGAACTCCCATGGTGCTTCAAAATCCATTATCATCATTTGTAGCAAGGGGAGTTTTTGAATTTTTCTCTCACAACTAAGAGCTTTGCATAATCAACTTCTGCTTGCAATATTTTGCTCCATACCACTTTGCTTTTCATGGTTTTTGAACCTAGTTGAACCCAAAGTATTCAATTTAGTTGGGGGAGGATGATTGCAGGGAAAACCTGCACTGATTTTTGAAATTTTCTATTGCTTGGAAGGTATTATAAGGGTAAGCATGTTAAAAAACCTTAAGTGTTTTAATGAATAATCAATCATATGAATGCTAGAAACTCTAATTCTCTCACCCAAGGGATCATAACTAGCATTATTAGCCATACATAAGTGATGAAACACCTTTTTTCATTTGCTTCAACATTGTATATCTGACATCAAGGACAAGATGCAATGTTAGGTACTTGAAGTCAAAGCCCAGATGCGATGCCAAACATATGATGTCATAGGGTATACACCGGCCTATAAATATAGTGCCTTGGCTCATGCTAGTTTTGAATAGTTTTGCATTAGTTTTTCATAGTTTTGTTAATAGAGTAGTCGAATTCTTGCAATTTTATTTCGTAATCTTAGAGAACAGTCAGTGAGTGCCCATAGAGTGGATCTAAGTTAGTTATACAAAGTCATATTCGACTAGCAATGTACCTAGACATATTTCATGAGTGGCAATAAGATCGAGATTGATTCTTATTCATTATAGCACTTTGACTTAGATTAGATTTACTTTTCGTGCAACTTACTTTTCATGTACTTAGTTAATATTTACATTTTCATGCATGTTAATTAATTAAGCACATAAGTATGATCACTTCAAGCATGCGTATGACTCTTGGTAATCCCAGCAATGCTTAATGTTTGGTAACCTAGCAGTGTTATATGTATTTAGGATGTGCATGGGAAGTGGGATTGGATACTTATATTAGGGTAGTCGATTATTAATTAGCAATTAGATTAGTTGAATTAATTATAAATTAAGTTTAAAGCTATTATTAATCATATAATAATAAAATATAAAATAATAAAAATCATACGACTCACTCTAGACTAAATCATACGTGACAAAGCTACCACTAGTTCAAGTGAGAAGACAACAAACTACGATCAAGGCGTAGCCATCTAGATGCCACAACTAGTCCCATCCATGGAATTTGATCGGATCATGCGTGAAGGCTTATGATTTGTATGGTTGGATGTAGGGGTACCTCACTGCTCATCATTGGTGTCATTCTCAGGGATGGTGCTAGTTATCTAGATTAGTTATATTATACACAATTGCTATAACAATATTAATGATCTATCTCCTAGAAACATTAATATTTTAAGTCACACACATTATCAGATAAAACCATGTCTTCTTCACACATGATCCATAATGCATCATATGATGAGAACACTTGTAGGAGAAATGATAGGATATATACTAAAGAAAATTGGAGTGATCAACCTTAAACAAGTGTTTCCTATGCTCATTTAGATCCTTACTACACCCAAAGACTACATTTAACTAGTGTAGAAACTCCTAGAGGAGATGGAGAAAGTCCTAGAACAAGGAGGGCCTCAAGGCGTAAGACCTCCTCTAAGCTTAGAAAAGATAAATCAAGGGACCATGGGGAGAACTATAGAAGCCATGACAATTCTCCTAGCTCCTCATCTTCCCCTTCCTTTTTAATGTATAGTTTTGACAAAGATGAACATAGGTATAGAGATAGAGCTCCACTACTTGGTTAGATAAAGATAGAAATCGAACCCATGGGAAAAATCAAAGACATCATAATGAGCACAAAAAAGATCATCATAATCAAACAAATAGAAAAAAAAATTTCATTACAACATGTCATATGACGATGAACCCTTATTGGCCACTAAGAGCTTGATGCAGATCACAGAGGTAATTAAGATAGAAAAGTTGACTACCTAGGCTTGATATTAATAAGATCCCTATGTTTGTGGGAGGCTATGATGCTGATCCACAACATCACTACAAGCCTTCCATGATGCCTATGCTGTATACAACATTGAAAGTGGACAACAAAAGCTTAAGCTCTTTCCTAGGACACTAATTAACGAAGCTGAAAGTTAGTATAGATCATTGGAACCAAGTTCCATTCACCAATGGTATAGAATGCTAGAACTTTTTACGAAAAATACAAAACCTATGTGAGAGTATCCAACCTAAAAAAAGAAATCCAAGAGTGGAAGCAAGAAAATCATGAACTCTTAGAAGTGGCCTTAGAAAGAATCTACTTGCTACTACATAGATGCCCAGGCCATGGTTTCTCTAAGGAAAGGAAACTTTTCCATATCATAGATGGGCTTCATAAGGAAACAAGGGAGACCCTTGGGATGTATTCTTTAGGTCAATTATACAAGCTATGAACCTATCAAATCAAAGAGTTAATCAAGTGTATGGCAAAAGAAGAAGGAGAGCTATGTAGATGAGAGAATGTAGAGGAAAATAACAGGGACCCAACTCTGTAAAAGAAAAGCATCCATATTTATGATAAGGAAAAGGGGGTAGCTCTTGATGAGGTGATTTTACAATAGACCTTGCTAATACAAAATTCTATCATTGAGATTAAAGAAAAGTTTGATAAGATGTTGAAATTAATAAATGAGAAAGGTAAAACTTGTGAAGAAATCATAGAGGAGAGACTAGTGCAAAACGAATCAAGTGATAACAAAAAAAGGAGGAAAAAAGAACCAAGAAACAACTAGGAACACTTTTTGACAAGAAGGGGAAATGGTTGTAAAAGAAGAGGCTGTAGGATCAACCACCAAAAATAATGGCAGATTTGACATTTTCCTATATGACCATCTAAAGGACCATTGCCCAATCTTGTTGCATCTACATGAGTATTGGGTAGGGGCATTAAATCTGAAGTTTGTATAGAAGTACATGCCTAGGAGATTTCCTCTTCCATGCAATAATTTTAGATAACCCCAAAGCCAACCATACTATCTTAGGGGGACTTATTACCAGCTTCAACACTAGCATCACCAACAGTGGCAACAACCATAGTCGTGGGGGAGACCGCCATCAAACCAACCCTATCTTTACTACTAGTCAAACCCATATGGATATTATGTTCAACAATCTATTTCCCCAACTTGTTCTACTTCCTCTACCTTAAATCACTACTACCACTCGCCCAAATATCAACATCCTGCAACATCTTATATGAGGTCGCCACCACACACCTCTCATCCTTTGGCATATCCTTAATATTCTCATACTCACATGCCACCACTAGAAACACAGACAGGTTCGACACCACAATATCAACAAATAGATGCCACTTGTACTGTGAATGTGCATAGACATGCTGATATCAATGGGCCTCAACCGTAATGTAAGAAACATCCCTTTTGGAGGAAAGGCCATAAGCTGAAGCAAACCACGCATGGACCCACCACATCATCCAAGCTAGCATAATGCCAATCTAGTGCAATGCCTTCCTTTTCACAACCAACATCCTCTAACCCTACACAAATGCCAACAACCATCACCACTCCAATACAACACATAAATAATGAACCTATCACTGTAGAAAGATAACAGAATCCATGCATCACTACTAACAGTAAAGGATGCAACTATGGGCTAAAAATTGAAAATATTAACAAAACCCACAACAAAGCTAAGGAATAAGTGTGTGAACAAAAACCAGTCTATGTAGTAGCCACTAAACTAGAAGACACTAGGGGGCTTAAAAATGAGATTTTAAGATTATTTCAAAGATGCATGGAGACAATGGATCTGCTTATTAGTTCTAGACATAAGAAAATGGACCAAACAAAGGACTTAAACACATATATCTTACAAAACTAATAAGTTTTTTTTACCTATTTTTTGTTTTACAATTTTCTATCATTTTCCTATTTCTTCCAAAATTTTTTGATTCTTCGTATGTTTTTCATTTCTTAATATTTTTATTTTCTTAAATCATTCTCTTTTTGCTTTATGAATATATTTTTATGTTTTTGTTAATAATATTGCCAAGTCATGATGTATAAGTCAACACTATGTATTGGGTTTTTTGTGTTATGCTATCAAGATGATTAGGTAAGTAATTGTGTAAAGTAGTGAGACCACCTCATCCATCCCTCTAGTTCTCTAAATAAAAGGTTTTTTTCATGAAAATAATTTTCTTCTTATTTTATGAAACTAAAATTAATCAATGATCATTGTACCTTAAAGAAAGAGGGAATGACCGAGTGGGAATGGCAAAGGATGCAATCTTAAGGGGACTTGTTGGGTTCTCTTCTTGACTTCCTTTATGCAGTTTATGACTCCTCTTGGAATGTATCATCACTCCTCCATTGACTAATAAAAAAAAAGCTTTATCTTTACATGGTGTGGTTCCCATCCAAAAAAAAACACAAGAGAGAGAGAGAGAGATTGAGAGAGAGAGAGAGAGAAGGAAAAAGACAAAAAAAAAACAAAATTAAAAAAATTAAAAAAATAATGAAAATTCAAAGCACACCTCTTAGATGTAATAATGGGCTATAAAAACTAGTTATGAGGCTAGAAAGACATGTTACCCATGCCTAAAGGTGCCCCTCTAACTAAGGCCCTTCCTTCCTTCTTCTCTTTTTGGAGTGATGATTGTTCTTGAGGTGGTTGTGGACTCATGGTGATTAGTAGGATGGAACACATCAATGTGAGCTCATTGTTCATGGTATGGACTTGGTTTGAACTTGGATAGATAGGTATGTTGATCATTTTAATCACACTTATCACAAGAACCTATTGTGGACATGGTCAAAGTACTTTACTTTCCAAATTTTGCAATCCCTTCTCATTCCATTATTTACCTCACTGCTGCATGCAATTATGGGCCTTTTGGTTTTGTGTAATATAGTGCAACATCCTAACCATGGTAGTTGTGTGTTGTTTGAAACAAAGGCATGGTCTATATTTAACTTCTCAAGTGCCCACGGACATTTATAGAAGTGGTTATGCAAAGGCATTATGGCAAGAGCCTGCTTTGGAGAGGACCCACTTGCATAACTTTTGTTGATCATGGCTTTGAACTAACCTTCACATCTTCCAAAATGTCAATGACGATTTCTCTAAATTTATGCATGATTTTGGGACTACTTCTCATCTGTTTCATTAATTTTTCCTACTTTTCTATTTCCATATCCATTAATATTTCTTGGTCATCTTCTAAATTGAAACCTTATGTGCTTCCAAAGTTATGCTTATTAGTCATTGGGGCTAGGAATGCTTACCTTAAAATTTTTTTGAAATTTTTCCAACATCCTATTTTCGAACATCATGGTAACTAATAGTAATTGATCAAAATAAGGTGAATAGCTTGATGATTTTAGTTACCTCATAACCTTGGGCATAGTATGCTATAATCACCTTGTGCTAAAATGAAAACTAAGGGATCCGAAAAGGGTTACTTATTAAGGAAAATTTACCAAAACTAATGTTGATCCTTTGGTGACTATAGGTGATGCTAAAAGAAATGCCTAAGGAAGAAGGTCTTTTGCCAAGCACAAAAATGAAGCCAAGAGAGGGACAATGGAGGATACGCCCATGGACAAATCATAGCACATACAAGATAGCAACTCAAGCATTACATGTTTTCTAGATCCATGGGGTGATGAGAAGAAATTTTAGTCCATCCTTCAAGAATGATTTGCATAACCAGAGAAACATTGACATTACAATCAAGGTTGGAAGTTTGCTACCGCTAGCGGCAACAAGAGGAATCATCTTCAACGGATTCTTGAAGACCTTTGTAAATTTTGTAATCTTCAATGTCTATCCAATATTTTTTTGTCACTCTATCATTTTGTATACATCCACTCAAATAAAATTTTGTAATGTGACACTCAAAGTCAGTCAATAGTTTATATGTCAGTCAATAATCCCATACCTACCCAATATTTTGCAAGGAACTTGTTCCTCCTTTTCTACACTTGAGGATAAGTTTTCATTCAATTGTGAGGGTATGATGAAACATGTTTTTTCATTTGCTTCAATGTTGGGTACCCGACATTGAAGCCTTGATGTTGGGGACAAGATGCAATGTCGGGTACCCAACGTCAGAGCCTAGATGCGATGTCAAACATTCGATGTTGCAGGGTATACACAAACCTATTAATATAGTGCTTGGGCTCATGATTTGAAGTCAATTTTGAATAGTTTTGCATTAGTTTTTCATAGTTTTGTTAATAGAGTAGCTGAATTCTTGTAGTTTTATTTCGTAATCTTAGAGAATAGTCAGTGAGTGCCCATAAAGTGAATCTAAGTTAGTTGAATGAATTCCTATTCAATTGGCAATGTACCTAGACATATTCCATGAGCGGCAATAAGATCAAGATTGATTCTTATTCATTGTAGCACTATGACTTAGATTAGATTTACTTTCCATGCAATTTACTTTTCATGTACTTAGTTAATATTTACATTTTCATGCATGTAAGTACAATCGCTTTGAGCATGCGTATCACTCTTGGTAATCCCAACAATGCTTAATGTTTGGTAACCCAATAGCATTATATGTGTTCACGATGTGCATGGGAAGTGGGATTGGATACTTATGTTAGGGTAGTTGATTATTAATTAGCATTTAGATTAGTTGAATTGATTATAAATTGAGTTTCAAGCTATTGTTAATCGTAGAACAATAAAATATAAAATAATAAAATTCATATGCCTCACTCTGGACTAAACCATACGTGAAAAAGCTACCATTTGTCCAAGTGGGAAGATAGTGAACTGCAATTAAGGCATAGCGATCTAGATTCCACAACTAGTCCCATCCATGAAATTTGATCGAATTGTGTGTGAATGCGTGTGATTCGTATGGTTGGGCATAGGGGTACCTCACTGCTCATTAATAAAGAAAAAGAAACCAATTACGAAGGGTCATAACAAAAGTTAACACTTTTGGGCATTTTTTTGAAAATTTCCTAACTCTATAATCATATGAGCTAAAAACTTAATAGAACTAAGGTCATGAGTAAGGTAAAAGTGTGTTCATAATAAATGATAGCACCTTAGTAACATCAAATCCTTGAATGATTGCAAATGACCCTAAAAAGAGGAGGACAAGGACCTTCACAAGGCACAACCAAGCAACCTAGAGGTGGCAGAGGCTAACCATGAGAACAAGGCCCACCAATCTAACATGACGAACAGTGTAACGAACCACTTTTTCTTGAGTTTTTGCGTTACTGCTTGTAATAGTCTTTTGTGTGTTTGTATGCATGTTTTGTTGACAAGTTGTGTGTGCTTTGGTGGAAAAGGCTAATTGGAATAGTAATAAATTTGTTGACCATATTTTTATATGTATTATAATTAAATGTTTAAATACTTTATGCATAAGAAATATGATTTAAAATACATGCTGGGAATGTTTTAGAATAATAATAATAAATGATATATTGGAAAATAAAATATTTTCTGTTCTATTTCAACAAAGATGCTGAGAAACAAAGGACAACGCTCTAAGTTGTGCCTCAAGAGCTAAAACAAGTATGTTGAGATGCAAATGAATGCTCATATTGAGGAACTTGACCTATGAATCAAGTTGGAGGAACCTGACCCATGAATCAGGGATATTTTGTGCAAATACTGTAGCTTTATATTTTATTTTATCTAAATGTGATGCATTGTCTTTTTAGTTTAAAATACTGGAGTATAAGTACCCTCTCCATTACTGTACAAAGGTCACGTGATGACCTTTCAGGGCTTGTAAGACGATGAAAAAATTCACATCGTTGATGACCTAAAAAAGAAGGTGCCTTATTTGATTATGTATCTTGAACTGCCCTTATCATGAATCTATTTGAAAACTCTTTCCTTGCATCTTATGACAATTCCGAATGATAAAGAGATTGATATTATGTTGGAATGTTCAAGAGGAATTGAACCTGAGATCTAGCAAAATCTAAATTCTAAAATATCAAAAATTGTTGATTTAGGAATTGAACCTGCAACCTGTGAATATACATATTTTATTGATTTTATTATAATGATCATGAAGAGAATTGAACTCATGATCCATTGCTGACGAGAGAGAGAGAGAGAGAGAGAAATAGAGAGATAACTTTTTAAAAAGAAAGAAAAGAATATGAACAATCCCCAACTAGTCAGTTACAAGAAACCTAAGAAAAGAATACGAACAGTCCCCAACTAGTCAGTTATAAGAAACCAAAGAAAAGAATACGAACAGTCCCCAACAAGTTAGTTACAAGAAATCAAAGAAAAGAATACGAACAATCCCCAACAGGTCAATTACAAGAAACTATTCATTATCCCTTATTCCACCTACAAATAGGAAGAGGGAGAGGGAGAGGGAGGGAGAACTTTAAAAAGAAAGAAAAGAATACGAATAGTCCCCAAGAAGTCAGTTACAAGAAACCATTCATTATCCCTTATTCTAGCTACAAATAGGAAGAGGAGGAGAGGAAAAAAGAGGACACACACAAGGAAAAAGTAGCTTTGCAGAACAAAAAAAGAAGAAGAAGAAGGATACATCAACAAGGAGTATGGCTGTCAAGGGAGAGAAGATTGTTGCTACTATAAGAGATAGCAAAGAGGAAGAAAACAAGTGCGGCATAACAATCCAATATTCGGATAATTCATCCTAGTAAGTAAGATATCTAAGTAAGGATGTAAATTGATCCATATTTGTTATGTTTGATAATGGCTAGCAAGGGTTGATTTTCTCACCTTTTCTCTTCTTGCTTGTCTAACCACCTTCACAATGCTTGTGTAAAAATATCAAGATTGTTGTTGTAAGCTTAGACTTAATTTTTTTGGATCTCTCCACCCATCCTCTGCACTCTCATACCTAAATGAATTGGATGAGAGTTGTTTCTGTAATGATTTAGAAAAACCCATAACAATTTGGGGCATTTTTGGCAAAGGATTGCCAATCAAAATATCAAGATTATTGTTGTAAGCTTAAACTTTTTTTTTTTGGATCTCTCTGTCCGTCCTTTGCACTCTCATACCTAAATGACTTGGATGAAAGTTGTTTCTGTAACAATTCAAAAACACCCATAACGATTTGGGGCATTTTTGGCAAAGGATTGCCAATAAGGGCTATGGATCCCTGATATGAGGATTAGTATTGTCAGAAAAAAGTGAGAGTATCCTTAGGCCCATCAATAATTTTGAATTGTTGAATTCTTGGATTTTGGTTGGAATTTGGTTGATAAACCTTCCCCTTTTGAATTCATAAATCTTGGATCTGAATCTTGAATTATACTTCTTTTTTCCTATACCTTCTCAAGTCTAATTTTAACATCTTTCTATAAGTTGATGGAGTGGGGAAAAACCTAGGATGTTAATTTATGGTTGTGATCTATCTGTTCTCTGTTATTGAACATATGAATTTCTTGATTAAATGATTATTGGTAAAATGGTTACAAGAGTTAAATTCAAATCTTGTTTTTGTGGGTGGCTGGAAATTATAAAATATTATTATGTGATTGAACAAATATGAGATTATTAATTTATCTACTTATGTGGTCATTTCTTTGGTTTACAAATGTGCAAATGATCCTGATTAAATATTTCCTTTTGGGTTGAATAATAAAAAGTTTGATTTTTTTTAATTTAATGAATCTTGCACAAATATTTTATTATGTCAATTTCTTTTTAATATTGATTGACCTATTTTTGAGCTAGATCTAGGCATTGTTACTTTTATTTTAATTTTATAGGATAACATTAGTGCCATTGTTGTAGAAAGAAAGCCACCTGGGCATTTTCTTCTTTCAGCTAACTTTCTTTCTAGGGGGCTTCGGGTGTTAACTCTTGCTCCCTATGAATGGGTGTTACAAACAGGATGCCCAATCATATAGTATTCATCAAAAGGCTCCTACTACAAGGTAGTTAGTCTAAGGAGAGGCCGCACAACCACAAGCACCAGTGCAAGGGTAATGCCTCACGTTGTTCCAAGAATGCCTTGAAGCCACCTAGGAGAAATCCATGTTTACCACAGTCATCGTGGAAATGAACTTCAACCCATTTATGGCATTTTCCCCTAAGGTAGTTCGAACTCAACTCTAGGCATTACCATTATGGCACATCTTTTCAGAAAGTGGTGAATGGTACCTCAATGAGACATACCAATTCTAGCATAATAAGGAAGAGGGTACCATGGTCAACATCATTGGCGTCACTATCTCTTTTTCATTCAAAGTAATCGCAAAGGCTCTGAAACTACCAAATGTGGGGGCTAAGTTGGCACATCTATCCATAAGGTTCGATCCAAAAATAAGAAAATTGTGGTTGAAGCGGACATATTATAAAGGCAATAAAACATACAATGAGTTGACTCTGGAAGAGAGGACTTATTTTAAGATAGGCACATATCACCTCTTCCCAACTAAAGGGCTCAACAGAATTTCAACCTATGCAACTAGGGGAAGTGCAATATTAATGGGCAAATACAATGTCAATCTTCCCCAAATGTACTTCATAGAAATTCAAAGGCGATCTGAAGAAAAGAAGGCAAGAAAGCCAACACTTTTGTTCCCTTGCCTAATCAAGAAGCTATGCAAGTACACTACAATCCTAGGATACACAAATGATGTTCCCAGGAGGGGTCCAAATGCTTCTTTTGCTAAGTTTCTTAAACATGCAACACTAAGGAAAGACATTGGTGATGAATAAGAACAAGAACCAAAAAAAGGAGCTAGAACTAAAAAAGGAAATAGAGCAAGAGCCCAAGTAGTGACAAGAGCCACAAGTTCCACCACCATCATCACAAGATTATTGACCTATGATGAGCCATCTGCAAAGAATTGCTGAAACTCTCAATTGGGGAAGTAGGGACAAATTAAACCTCTTCTGAATCATCAATGACACCATGCAACCCACAATTTCTACTGATCCATCAAAGGGGCAGATTTCTTTACAATTAAGAGGAGAAGCCAAATGGTCACAGCAAATCTCTAAGAATGCCACATATTTTTAGGTAATGCTCAAAATAGGAGAAGGTGCTATCGTTGTGGTCATGTAGCACCAAGATGCAACAAACGTAGCAGAGGTAATAACAGATCATATCAAAGAATCCTTCAATGTGCCTGTTGTGCCCCTAGTGGACTTAACTAGGACTAGAGATGTCCAAATGCTAGCTGAGACTTCGATGACTTCTACAGCCCATGAGGATGTACTTAACAGACTACTACAAATTGGATAAGTGATGAAAACTCTTTTTGACATCCCCAATGATGTTTCTGCAATTTACTCAAAACTCATCATCACAAAAGGAAAGTTGGTCATGGTAGAGACCAAGGTGGAGCATGCATAAATAGAAGTGCATCTACTATAATAGGAGCTAGTTGCCCTAAGAGCTAAAAGATGGGACCCTACCCAATTTTTCACACTTGACTAATTGGAATAATTCTAAATGAAGTAATTGAACCAATCGATTGAACAAAATAAAAGCTGCTAAGCAAGAGAAGGAGAAGGTGTTTTGAAATGCCTCAACTACTAAAGCTTAAGAATATGCCCATTCAAAAGCATTAACTATCACATAAGAACAGAATAAATAGCTTGCTGCAAATAATGCAAGGTTGAAAATTGTAGAAAAGGAGAAAAATATCGTGGAAGAAAGTGTCCACTAGTTAAGAGAATAACTAGTGAGGGTCAACCAAGACATCAGTAGATTAGCCACAAAATTTCCAACCCTCTCAATGGAGGAGGTGCAAGTAATACGTAAAAAATCTGTAATCAAGATAAGCGCATGGCAAAACGAGGCCAAGAAACATGAAAAGCTAAAGGAGCACTTCTGGGACCAAATTATCATGTACAAATAGATCAATGAAAATGAAATCTAGATGGAAAAGACCTTATTGTGTTCCATGTCAGTGCAAAATCCTGATTGGTAGCCAATTTTATATGACTATGCCTTGGTCCATCAAGCGGAAGTAAAGAACAATGACCTGCAGATTGAAGATTTGAAAGAATACATGGCATTAGCTACCCTTCAATATGCCAACCCTACCATGTTAATAGTAGGTCGACCTAGAAATGGGCTAGAGCAACAAGTAGTGGTCACTTATGTGCTATATGAAAAAGAGTTTGTCAATAGGAAGGATGCTTTGCAGAAGCTCCACGTGGCAAATTTAGAATTGCAAACAATAAAGGATCACTATCATGGACAGAGAGATGTAGCCTTGGACTTGGCTAAAAGATTAACAGATCATCATGAATTAAAAGAAAAGGCCAAGGCCTTCAAGGAGGAATGACGACAGTTTGTAGCTTGGTACGTGAAAGCAAACAAAATGTTTTTGTAGCTATCATGCCCATGGGATGTACTAGTTCTGGCACACATTGACTCATCAGCCTAAACTGTACATGACCCAAGAACTAAGGAGGAAATGTTGTAGGCACTCCTGAATTGCTACAAATTCTAGAAGCCTAATGACAAGGGGAAGCAATCGATGGAAGAGCCACTACCTTCAACAACTACATGAGCTTCCCAATTTTGTGTCTTATAATGTTGTTTCCATATTTTTTGTAAACCACCATTGTAGCATGAAAGAGTCAATTTGTGTATTTATTTAAGTTGGTTAATAATCCCATACCTTTCCAATTTTTTGTAAAGAGCTTGTTCCTCATTTTGGTTAACTCGAGGACGAGTTTTTACTCAATCGTTAAGGTGTGATGAGTCATGTTTTGTAGGGCTGTGATGTCAGATATCTAATACCAGGGTCATGATGTTGAGTATCTGATATTAGGGCACAACCTCTAATGTCAGGCATATGATATCGCCCCTTCCGTGCTATCCTATAAATACCACACTTGGGTGCATGGTTAAGATATATATTTTTCATAGATTTTAGAGTAGTCAAAAATTTTTTAGTTTGTTTTCCAGTGCATGCCCATAGTGTGATGTTAAGTGATTGTACGACATCTTTATTCAAGTGTGACATACTTGAAAGTGTTACATGACCAGCAATAAAGATCGAGATTATTTTCATCATTGCAACATCCACTTAGATTCATTGTTGCTGTTAATTGCTTAAATATTTGTTGTTTTCCTTAGTTAATATTTTCATTTATTGCTCTTATTATTTTTTTCATTAAGTGAAATGAGTATGACTAATCATGAGTGCTTAAGTGGAATGAATTGGTAGCCCAGTAGTGTATTGTTTAGGACACCCGGTGACGTATGTTTGGAAATCCCAGCAGTAGTTATGCAAAGTCCAAGGCATGTGCGAACAATTAGGAACAAATACTTATTGCACATATGCTAGTTTAGATTTTACTTTCCATTGTTAATTAGCTTAATTAGTTTATCTCTTTATTATCATTAGGAGTAGCTTAGGGCTAGACAACATCAATCATCATATGCCTCACTTTGGACCTTTGTCATGTGTCTTTATTCCTTTTTCAGACACTTTGTGTTTATTGGTATCAACACCTGGGTTGTGAATAGTAGAATGAAGGTTTTGATACACAACACCTTGGCCAAAGTTAAGGAGAGGAACATCATTATGTGGGTGACTACCTAAGGCAGGTTCATTGCCCTCAATTTCACTTAAAACATGGGGGACATCCTTAGACCATTTTCCCTTCAAGAACTTATGGTGTCTCTCCTATTGATAATCCCTTTGACGTTGCACTTTGGTAGGACAATAGTCTCTCAAATCATAGTCCTACACAATGCACTCTGCGTGTAAGTGTTACATGCCTATTTGTGTGAGAGCACAAAGAAGCATACTTGGGACTGAACAGTCAGGAGGTAACACTATGTTACCTTCCAAGTCATGCCAACACAGCTATTCCTCTTAGTGGAGAATAAAGATGAAGTTGGGTACATATTCATTGAGGCAAATATATACCACACGAAATTGTTGAGAAACTGGTGGATCAACGTCATGTGTATCCTGCCACCGATACACATCCTAAACTAATGTAGTGCTGCTGGGATTACCAAATGCTAATTGTTACTGGGTTACCAAGCGCTACACGCATGCTCGAAGCGGTCGTATTGAGTGTATTTAACTAAGAGAGTTGTAAGGTGAGAGAGATCATTAATTAACTATGAAAGCATTAAATAATAATTAACACTAATTAATCTATTTTTTATGTTGCAAGGTTTATCATAAAGTTCATCTTTATTGTTGTACACAAGGCGTGCTCAGGTACACAATGCTCGAATAAAGATCTATTCACTCTATGACTCCTATTACAGGCACGCAGAGATAATTCTAACTCTGGAGGGAAAAAATGGCAAGAGTTTGGCTAAGGGACTAACTTCTAACTTTTTGAAACCAAGGGCACTACCTCTTATTTATAAGTAAGGAGGAAGGCTATGATATTGGGTATCCGATATCGCGGATGCGATATCATAGTTCATCATACCCCCATGACTAAATGAAAACTCGTCCTCGAGTTCCTTACAAAATATTGGGAAGGTATGGGATTATTGACTGAAATACCATTGATGGTGGAATGGGTTAACTGACTCAACGTGCCTGGTGAACGGATATACAATACAATACATCACAACATTAGTGTTCATGACCACAAAATTGAACACTATACATAACGACATCCAGCCTTATTTGGCAGCTAGGAGAGAAGGAGAGAGAGAGAAAAGAATAAGATGTGTTACTGCCGATGCCAAGATTTCACCCTCTGTTGATTATCCATAGCCATGCCACCAATCTTGCACCTTTTATAAATGTTTCCTCCAGGCCCAATCCATTATTGTATGATCACCATTTACACACACAACATAGTCACAAATGAGCGAGGTAGATAAATCACAATGCAGTTGATACCTTGCCTCGATGTAAAGTGCATTGGCTGAGTTGTGGTTATGGCAGATACTGATTCTAGAGTTTTAACACTAGAGACTACCCAAGGTGTAGGGGTTAGGAAAAGTTGAAAAAATTGTACCAGGGCCCCCATGACTAAGAGCGAACCTTCGGTAGTGATAGGATGGAAAAAGATAAGGAATAAGAAAGATGGAGAAAAGTAACAATGGCAACGTAAAGAAAATGGATGACATGGATGAGGATGAAACAAAAAATTGTTGATTGCAGGTTATGTTTAAGGGAAAAAAGTTAACAAGTGCACCAAAAAGGAATGCCAGTGGGTCCTCCCCAAAGTAGGGTCATACCTTTAGTGCCCTGATAGACCCACAAACCAAAGAGTCCATAGACTCTAGGAATGTCAATTGGAAGCAAGAGTTAAAAACTTACCCACAAGAAATTACCAAGGAAAAAATGATGCATCAGCCAAGATATGGACTAATGATAAAATAGGCAATGAGGTGAAAAATGGAAAAGAAAGGTGGAAAGGAGAGAATGGAATGGAGACCCAAGAACAAGGTTGTGTAAAGTCCCTTGTGTTTTTTATGGTTAATGTGACTGAGTAAAACTCATTCCAAATCCAAGCTCAACAAACCACATTTAGTGACCTTGCATCAACACATTTGGCTAACCCATCCTCTTGAAGTAACAAGAATTCTTCTACAACAAGTCACCACCATTCCGAAGAGAGCGAGATGGAAAACCAGGAAGCGAGAAGGGCCTTAGTTAGAGGGAACCTTCAGGCATGGGTAACATGTCTTTCTAGTGCCATAACTAGTACATGTAGCCCAAGTTCATTATTGTGTCTAAGGTGTACTTTGAATTTTCACTATTTTTTTTGTGAGAACCACACCATGCAAAGACTTATTTTTATGTACTCAGCTACCAGTGATTTGATGAATGGTCAAAATGATGGAAAACTCAAAGAAAAAACATCCAAGCACTCAAGAGAATAGCCAGTACAAATGCATCAAATCCCCTAGAAGTCACACCATTTTCATCCCTTGAGTCCTTAGTTTGAGAAATACTCAGCCACCACTTCATTAACAATTTTATTAGAGAAGAGGGACTGTACAATTCCAAGCCAAAGGAGACCATAGGATTTTATGAATGTATGAACAACGTGGACTCATTGCCTATTAATCAAAAGAACCATACCTTAACATCAACATCATACTTCAAAGATAAAATCCAAACATTAGCAATCCATATAATATTATTCATATCACCATCATGAACACTTATTGGGTGACGAACAAAATAAAACCACACAAAGAAATGGAAAAAAAATATGAACGATGGTGTAAAACAAAAAACAAGAAAAATTAAAGAAATGTGCAAAAAAATGTGTAAAACAAAAATGTGTAAAAAAAATTTAGAAAGAACTAAGGGCCTTCAATGATTAGCAAGGGTGGGCATCTCCTCCATGACTAAATTGGAAGGAGGAGATCTGAAATAATGAGCAAGGTTGCCCACCTACAGAGGTAGCATATGTTCTAGCTATCCTAAAATCATGAAAAGGTTTTGTTTGTTGCACATTCACTAATAGTCTCTTATCTAGGCTCTTAGGTTTATATATGGTCATGGATCCTGAAGGAAAAGTTGCATAGATAATGTAAGGTCCTTCCCACAGTAATTAAAATTTAGTACATTGGGACACATGTGTGGGGTTCCAGTAGAGAACCTTATCTCCTGGTTGATACTTAACTTTCCTAATTTTCAGGTCATGACTTTGTTTATTAAATGCCTTATGCAACTCATTAGATGACAAGGTAGCTAATCGGTTCTCGTCTAGCAAGTTAAGAGTCATCAACCTTTGTTTTTGTGATAGATCAAGGTCAAGGTTGAGGTCACATGTCATGGCTAGTGTACGAAGATCAGTTTGGATAGGGAGCATTGAAAGTTTTCCATACACTAACTTGTAGGAAGAGTAGCCTATAGGGAGTTTCCATGTGAAGTGATATGCCCAAAGAGCATCATTCAGTTTAGTGCTCTAATCTCACCTATACTTGCTAATGGTTCTAGTTAGTATCTTAGTAATCTCCCTGTTGGTGACCTTGGCTTGACTATTTGCTGGGGGGTGGTATGGTGTAGTCAATTTATGCTCAACCCCTAAGTGTTGCATTAACTTTCGAAAAGTTGCACCTGTTAAGTATGTACCATTATCTAAGATAAGTGCATGCAGCACACCAAACCTATTGATGACTTGTTATTTGACAAATCGTGTAGCTGTAGATGAGGTGCAATCTTTAACAGCAGCTGCTTTAGCCCATTTTGTTAAGTAGTCTATGGCAACTATGATGTAAGCTTTTCCATTGGACATTGGTGTAATGAGCCTCATGAAATCAATTCCCCAAATGTCGAAGGGTTCTAATGGTTAAATCCATTGTTGCGAATCATCCATTCTAGCAGTCATTCCCCCATCATGTTGACAGTGCTCACAAGATTGGACGAATTGATGGGTGTCCCAAAATAAGGTAGGCCAATAGTACCCTACAAGCAAGATCTTAATGGTTGTCCATCTCTCAGCATAATGATCCCCAAAAGGGCCCTCATCAGCATCTTTGAGAACTCTCAGTTGATCTCTATTAGGAACACACCAACAAACCAAGCCATCGGGAAATACTTTGTAAACTTGTCCATTGATCTCCATAAAGTACTTGGCTCTATGAAGAAACTATTGTTTCTTGTTAAGGTCTAGCTCTTTTGGTGTTTGTTGGATATGGAGTTAGGTAAGAATGCTACTGTACCAATTTGTCTCCATGGGTGATTGGCTAGTCACTACATTGGCAAAGAGGAACTCATCATGGAAGTGATTAGAAATGGGATACTCATCCTCTTTGCTATCCTAGTGTAACCGAGATAAATGATCGACAACTATGTTCTCAGTGCCTATACAATCGATCATTATTAGATCCAACTCTTGTAGGATTACCAGCCTTCGTATAATATGGGGGCTTACCATTGGCTTATTCATGAGGAATTGGATGACACTATGATTTGCGTGTATGAATACTTTGTACCCCAATACATAGTGCCTAAATTTTTCTAGTGCAAAAACTACAACCATTAATTCTTTTTCTATAGTAGTGTAGTTAAGTTATGCACCAACTATACTTCTAGTTGCACAGTGCATGTAATACAGATGTTTCTGGTCATCTAACTACGTAAGTACAACTCCTAAGGTAGAGTTGGATGCATCAGTCATGACATGAAATGTTTTGAACCAATTGGAGCTTGTAGAATGGGTGTTTCTACTAGCCTCTGCTTCAGATTTTGGAAAGCTAGTTCGCATTCCCTGGTCCACTCGAAGGGTGTGTCCTTTTTTGTCATCTCTGCCAATGGTTTGGCAATCTTCGAAAAGTTCTTTATGAATCTCCTTTAGTAGCCAGTGTGTCCAAGGAATGACCAAATGTCTTTGACAATTTTGGTTGATGGGTGATTCTTTGGATGACTTTGATTTTTTCAAAGTCTACCTCTATCCCTGCATGTAAAATTTTATGCCCAAGTACTATGCCTTCTTGGACCATCAAGTGGCTTTTTAGCTAGTTGAGCCTTAGATTAGTTTCTACACATCCTTTCAGCACTTGCTCCAATCGGTCCAAGGCTTCATCAAAACATACTCCATAGGTGGAGAAGTCATCCATAAAGATTTTCACACCATTTCCTATCTGTTGCTGGAATATGCTTAGAACTAGGCGTTGAAACATGGCAGGGGCATTGCACAAGCCAAATGGCATTTGTTTATATGCAAATGTTCCCCGAGGACTGGTGAACATAGTTTTGGCTTGGTCTTTTGGGGTTATTTATATTTGGTTGTATCCACTATAGCCATCTAGAAAACTATAATAGTGATGCCCTACAATTATGTCCAAGACTTGATTAACAAATGGTAATGGAAAGTGATCCTTGAATGTTGTCATGTTTAGCAGCCTAAGATCTATACACATCCTCCATTTGCCTCCCTTTTTAGGCACAATTACCAAGGGGCTAACCCATTCGCTATTAGCAATGGGGTATATCAACCTAGCCTTTAGAAGTTTTTCGATTTCTTCTTTTACTACTTGCTTCAACTTTGGGTTCAATTGCCTCTATGCCTATTTTCGAGGCTTCATGGAGGAGTTAGTGTAAACCCTATGTTGGCATATCCTAAGATCTATTCCAATTAATTCCATATATGACCAAGAAAAGGTTTTTGACCACTTATTTATTACCTTGAGCAGACTTTATTTTTGTTGCGAAGCAAGTCTTGCATTGATGATTACTAGTTTTCCATTCTTAAGGAACATGTATTCCATACCAGTAGGCAATGGTTTTAGCTCCAGGGGCTCTTGTTTAAATTTCTTAGGAATTCCCAACTTCCCCTAGTTGATGTTTTCTAAGTTAGGATTAGGAAGTTAGTGGTGGACTTGCTCTAATGCATCAATGCTATCTATGTAAGCACAAGTCAAACCCTCAATTAGTTCCATGCATATAAGTGAATTGCTTTCTTGATCAGCTATCAGCCACTAGGTGTCTTCTTGTCATGTGGCTACTACATACAAGAACCTTTGTATGTTGATCATTTGTGCACACTGATTGCATGCAAACAATGTTAAACTTTGCACAACCCATGATCTCTTCACACAATTGCACCCTATGTCACTGTATGCGATGCATGGAACCTTCTTCTTCTCGATCTTTCCAAAAGTGATTTCCTTAGATATTTCTAGGGAAAGATCATGGATACCTAAGTGCACATCGATAGTGCTTAGCCATGCCCTTTCCATTCTGATTGGGAAGTCTCCCATACTGTTATTCACTTGAATCACCAGAAAGTCA
Source organism: Gnetum montanum (assembly GCA_015680685.1). Lineage (NCBI taxonomy): Eukaryota > Viridiplantae > Streptophyta > Gnetopsida > Gnetales > Gnetaceae > Gnetum > Gnetum montanum. The sequence goes on from MNCI01013274.1 coordinate 244,664, forward strand.
GCTAGATACGACCACCCATAAACAGTGGTAACAATGTCCTCCACTAATCCCAAGGGAACAATGATGGACTGGTCGGCTAACTCTAAATAGACATTGCTCTTTTTTAATGGAGGTAGGTTCCAAGCCTTATACATTTCTTGGGATATGAGGTTGACACTGGAACCTAAATCCAAAAGAGCTTTGCATGGCTCATTCCCAGCAATTTGTAGATATATTAGGGGACTCCCAAGATCAGAGAATTTCTTGGGAAGGTGGTTAGCTTTGATCCAATCAGTAATGACATGTGTTAACATGACCATATGCGTTGAATGTGGTGTTAAGTTTGAAGTGGCCTCTGAAGCTTTAGTTGATATAGAGACGTCCAAAGACTCAACCACTTAGGGTTGCAAGGGCTGGGTTGGACTATTGGCTCTAAAGAAGGATATTTTCTTCGTACAGTTGTCAAAACCAACAATAGGTTGAGGATTAATAGACCTTGTGGAATTGCATTGCTATGGCTGAGCAAGGAGTTCACCTTGCATTGTGGGAGCAGGTGGTAATGAAGCTATTAGTGGGAGAGATGCAGCCAGATTGGAAGGATGGTACAGTTGTGGAATGTTGCCCCTAGGAGAGGGAGTCCTATAGTACTCGCAGGCTTGGTAGTGATGTTGGGGAGTAACGTTACCAACAAAGTCATGTGGAGAGATTGGATGTTGCACATAATATCCATATGGGTCAGGTTGCCGGTAAGGATATTGTTGCCTTGGTGGTGGCATTCCCCATGATTGTGGTTGTTGCCACTGTTCGTGTTGCTTAATTGGTTGTCATGGAGTTCCACTTGGATAATATGTTAAAGGTTGGTGGAACTACCTTGGGTTAACTTGGGGATAAGGTAACTATCGGGATGTTTTCCATTTGTTTAAACGTGGATTAAGTGCATACACCCTAGACTCCTGCAAATGGGAGATCACAGGGCAACATCCCTTAGGATGATCGTATTGACAGATCTCACATCCACTATCATCATTTGTATCTAAGTCCACAACCTATTCAATAATAGCAACTTTCCCCTTACCCTTAGTATGTGCATTTTCTACTTCTCTCTTTTTCCTTTTGTCATAATCACTACCTCACTCTCTTGACTCCTCTACTACTTTGAGTACAGTTTGAAACCTACTATCCAAGGAGTCCCACATTTGGTCTACCTTTGTTGACACTTCTGATGTTAACTTTTGGATAGGCAAGGTTTTCCTATTCACCATCTCTTCAAGTGGTGACTCTTCCTCATCCTCACAACATCTTACTCCCTTCTTTTTGAGGGAAGGATCTTGGCCATATTCTTCCGCACTCTCTCTTTTTCATAGCTCACATTCTTCCTTAGCTACTTGCTCCAATAGCCTATGAATTTGATGGAACCTAAGCTCAGATAACCTCCCTTGGGCATAAGTCCCAAGGGTTCTTCTCGTTTCATGCCTAAGCCCATCTACGAGATGGCATAGTTGATCCCACTGTGAATGACCATTGTCAAGACAATGATGTAGAAGTGCATAATAGTGGCCTATGGTAGCATTCAAGGGTTCATGACTTCCTTGTTTCCATCCCTAGATTTTCTTTCGCAAGTTAGACATCCAAGAGTACGTTTGGTACTTATCATTGAACAATTCTAGCATAGTACTCTACCTACGAATGGATTCCAATTCTAAGGACCGATACTAGCTTTTAGCTTCTTTTATTAGTGTTCGTGGGAACAACTTAAGTTTTTTCCACTTTTTTTCTATGTTTTACAAGGCACATGCATCGTGAAATGCTTGTAAGTGACTTTGAGGATCAGTGTTATATCCCCCTTCAAATCATGGGATGTTATTCATGTCTAACCTCTTGATCCTACTATCTTTTTGGTGCCTTGTTGGAACTCTCACAGCCTCAGTTATATCTAGCATGCTTCACGTAGCAAGTACAGGTTCATCATGATCATCTCGTTCGTAGCGTCTATGATGCCTATGCGGTTCCCTACTCTCCCTTCCTCTATGGTGTGATTCCCTAGAGTGCCCTCATCCTCTGTGTTGGTTGTCTCATTTGTGACTTCCACTTTGTTTGCCCTTATCCTCACAATCTGTTTCTGTATGGCTACATCTGGATACAAAAGAAGAAGATGAAGGAGACGATGAAGGTGAAGAAGAAGGAGAACTTCCACCATGATGGTGTCTACTAGCTTCTCTTCGATGGTCTCTGCCTCAATCATGATTGTGATCAAAATGTCCCACCTTTGTCATGTGTCTTTGTTCCTTTCTTGGACACTTTGTATCCATTGGTATCAGCACCTAGGTTGTGAATAGTAGAATGAAGGTTCTGATACACAACCCCTTGGCCAAAGTTAAGGGGAGGAACCTTGTTATGTGGGTTACTGCCTAAGGCAAGTTCATCACCCTTAATTTTTCTTAAAATGTAGGGAAACATCCTTAGACCATTTTCCCTTCAAGGACTTATGGTGTCTCTCCTGTTGATAATCCCTTTGACGTTGCACTTCGGTAAGATGATAGTCTCTTGAATCATAGTCCTACACAATGCACTCTGCATGTAAGTGTTGCATTCCTATTCGTGTGAGAGCATGAAGAAGCATACTTGGGACTGAATGGTTAGGAGGTAATACTATGTTACCTTCCAAGTCACACCAACACAGTTGTTCGTCTTGGTGGAGAATAAAGGTGAAGTCATGTACATATTCATCGAGGTGAATATTGTTGAGAAACTGCCAGATCAATGTCACGTGTATCCTGCCGCTGATTACTTCTTGTGTTAGTCCTAGGTGGTGAAGTGCTTTTTTGCGAAGAAGAAGACATCTTGTCTTGTTCAGTGTGCAAGGTACTATTATCTTTTTTCTTAATCAACCCTAAGGGCTCATTCCAACGATGTGAATGATTTCCTAAGTTCTACTTAGTGCACAAACAACTAAGTCCTTGGCAACAGTGCCAATGATAAGCGACAAGATACCCCTACACTCAACCATATGAATACAAGTGTTTCACGCACGATCCATTCAAACTCCTAGGACTAAGTGCCTATGTGCCTTTGTGGAATGATGACGGGTTGATTAATCATTGTCTTCCCAAACTTACTTATATGTCACTAGTGTATGGTTAAGTAAGCTTGAGGCATATGATTTTTATGGATTTTATATGTTTTATATCCTGTGCTAGTAAGAAGGGGAAGAGAGATAACTAAATAACTAATCTAATTTAACTATTCATCATCTAAGTTCCAATTACTCCTAACACTAGTATCTGTTCCCACTTGCTGTACACATCCTGAACCAATGCAACACTGCTGGGATTACCAAACGTTAATCACTACTAGGTTACCAAGCGCTACACGCATGCTCGAAGTAGTCGTACTGAGTGTATTTAACTAAGAGATTTGTAAGGTGAGAGAGATCATTAATTAACTAGGAAAGCATTAAATAATAATTAACACTAATTAATCTATTCTATATGCTGCAAGGTTTATCATAAAGTTTGTCATTATTGTTGTACACAAGGTGTGCTCAGGTACATAATGCTCGAATAAAGATCCATTCACTCTCTCACTTCTACTGTGGGCACGCAGAAATAATTTTAACTCTGGAGGGAAAAAATGGCAAGAGTTTGGCTAAGGGACTAACTTCTAACTTTTTGAAACCAAGGGCACTGCCTCTTATTTATAAGTAAAGAGGCAAGCTGCAATATCGGGTATCCAACATCGCATGGTCGATTCAATATTGCAAATGCAATATCCTGGACGCGATATCATGATTTGGTTTCTATTTTTGAATTTTGATAACTAATAACTAAGACAAAGTTTCTTTTTCATGGAACAAGCAGTGATTCCACATCATCCACCCATCTGTAAACTCTATGGTTTTCCTTGTTTTGGAAACATAACATCCCTTTTCATTAATAAAACCTTAACGAACTTGTGACCTTTGTAGTATCCAAACTTGGGAAGGATTCAAAGGTTTGAAAAGGGTGTGACTTCAAAGGGATTCAAAGCTCTTTCTACCTTTTACCATCTTGAGTACAAGTGTGTTTTTTATGGATCTCTTAACATGCCATGTCGACCAATAACAGGAAGTTGAATAAGTCTTTGCATGATGTGATTTCCATTTAAAAAATCCAAAAAAAATAATATTAAAAAAACAACAACAATAACAAATGATGGAAATTCAAAGCACACCCCTTACACACAATAAATAGGATATAAGCACTAGTTATGGAACTAGAAAGACATGTTACCCATGCTTCCAGGTCCCCTCTAACTAAGTTCCTTTCTTGCTTCCTACTTTTCTTTTCTTCTCTAAAAAGAATGATGTTTGATTCATGGAAGCATTCTTGTGTCTCAAGGCGATGGATTGTATTTAGAGTGGTGATGTGAAGTCACTAAATGTGGTTGGTTTTGGTTTTAACTAAGGATGGAATCTATTAGGTTATTTAACTACAAATTTCGCAAGGGACTTTATGTGACTAAGATCGACAACTCCATTCCACCTTCTTTATCATCCATTAATGCTTCCATAACTCACCTCACTACCAATTGTCCATGTTTTTGCCCAATGTCTTAGTTTGATGTGTTGAAATTTTTAAATAAATCCTTCAGGTTTGGTCCTTAACTTTTCATAACCATTAATCAACTATGGGGCCTACAGACTCCTTAGTTAAGGATATGCAAGGGAAAAAATGGCATGTGCCACTATGCAGAGGACCCACTTGCATATCTCGTGATATGGTTAGCTAAGTTCGTTACCCTTAGATGTTGCTACAATCAAATCTTTCGTGTGCTCCATCATGCATCCAACTGTGTGCTCCTTAAGGCATTTTTCTTCATAAAATCTCATTCTCTAGTAATTTCTCAATTTTTTGAACTTCAAAACCTTCTTCTAATATTTTCATCATGTTCATGGCTTTTTGGGCTTCCATTTGACCCTTGTTTCACATGAAAATTTTTTATTTTTTATTACTTTTGACATAGTTAATGGTGGTCAATAACTGTGTCAACTAGGCCCAGTCGATGCAACTAGCCATGTTGACGAGGCCTCATCAACTAGGCCTTGTCGACGCAGCACAAAAATTCTATAATTACCACCCAACACTTTGAAATTTTTGCCATTTGATTCAAAATGGGAGGGGGTTTTTTGCAATTTTTTAGAGCCCAAAACCTTATAGAGTCCATAACTTTTACACCATTTTTTCAAATCATTCCATTCTTCGATCTTGTGGCTACTAGAGGTAAGCTCTTAGTCATGGGGGCCATCAACCTTAAGGTTTTTGACAAAAAATTTTCAAAATTTTTCTAACTCCCCCAAAGGGTTAATGAATAGAATAATATTAAACCATTAATTTTTGAGATTTTAACCCTTCTAACAAAATCCAGTAAACCTAAAATTACTTTTTAATATTAAAATAAGAATAAAATAATAATTAAAATGATCAAGTTAGTCATGATTACAACTTAGCCAGGTGTAACTTTCTCAAATTAGAAGGTATCCGAATTGTTTCAAGTTACACATTAAATGCTGACCCTTGGTCATGTTGTGATTACAAATGACACCAAGATCGAAATGGCTACAATAAGGAGGACCATCCCAACAAAAGGACAAATGATCTAGAGCTAGAAGGAAGTAGCAAGAACAAGCCCATGAGTAGGCAGTAGAAACTCATGTAACAAGACCTATTCAAGAGGAGCTCGAAGTGGGATATGTTCGAAAAATTCTCGAAGAAGAGGCTACAACTGAACAATCTCATCGAGGAGAGGCACTAGGGCCCATACCAAGCCTTGTGGTCATGTTGACACAAACCTACCTTGATATGATCAAGCCTCATGATGTCCAATGCTCAATTCTCCAAGAACTAAACTTTGGGCCATTCTTAGAACATGCTTCACCAAAAGTCAAGACGCAGTTGCAAAACTCTCCTATGTCGCTAATCATCACTTCTAATCGAGAGTGGTACATAGAAGAGACATATCTATTTTGGAATAGCAAAAAGCTAAGAGCCACTATGAGAATCAAGGACATTGACGTGTGCTACTCGACAGAAGCTATTGTGTAGGCTCTTAGTCTACTTGATTTTGGGATCCATCTAGCAGAGATCTCCATGCAAGCAGAACTAGAGGTAAAAATGGAGTGGACTCAGTGGTGTTATGAGGTTAACCACAAAGAGTTTGGCATGCTCACTTCAGTAGAGCACATATATTTCAAGATAGTAGCTTATCACCTTAATATAACAGTGAGGCACAGTAAGGTGACTACTTTCTCCACCCGTGCATGTGTCACTTTAAGTAGAAAATTCCTTGTAAACCTTCCACAACTAATCTATCTGCAAATAGAAAAGTGCTTCAAGGATAATGAACATGAAAGAAAAACCCTATCTTTTCCATGCATTATTAGAAAACTTTGTAAAAGGGTAGGGATAGTCCACTATGCAAATGACATAATCAGGCATACTCCCATTGCCTCCTGATCTAAAATGATGAAAGACAAGATCCCAACCATGTCCAAATAAGAGAAGCAGCAACCACCGCCTCCACCACCCACTCAAGAAACAACATCAAAGGCTTGTGCTACCATTGAGTACTTGCATGAAATCCAAGAGCAACTCTTACATGAGGTGGAGCAGCAAGCAGGAACAAGTGATGGGGATCCATCTATGTACTATCCTGCAATGAGTCATCTCAATGAAGTGGCTTGAATAATTAGTCAGATGGAGGAAGGCGGGCCAATGTTCTTAGCCTAAAGAACGCAACTATCAGCGAGGTAGAATCCTAGTGACTAAGAGGTAACAATGTCTTTCTTACAGCAATAGCAATTCTTAGAAGTCTCTACAAATGCTTCTATCTTTTTGGTGTGCTTAGAGAAGGGCAAGCGGGCAATTGTCTTAATGATGTAGCACCAAGGGCAGAAGACTGTAGTAGAAGTGCTTGCTGATCAAATCTTAAAAGCACTACATGCACCTATGGCATCTGTACTAGACATTTCTATAGTTAGAGATGTGCAAACATTTGTAGCAACTGGTAGTGGTCAATTGAGTGTAGCCTAGCATAAGGAGTTGTTGGACCGACTGGTGGGAACCAGACAATTGATTTTAGATATCTTTGATTTTCTGGATAACATCACCGCAACCCAGTTAGAGTTTCTTAAAGCAAAGGGCAAATGCATCATTTTGAAAGGGCAACTCAAAATAGCTCAAATGCAAAACCAATGCTTGGCCATGGAGGTTGCTAAATTAAGAGCCCACCTTGTTGATCCTATGCTTCTAAACCTTGCATTAACAAGAGAAGAAACTTTTCAACAGCTTCAAGACAAACTTAAATAGGTTGAAGTAAGGATGGTGATGGTCATCTTTGACTAGTCTGTGGCTAAGGCCAAGACATATTCAATTTAGAAGGACTTCATCCAAATGCACCTAGAGAATGAGATGTTGATCATAGAGAATCATCGCTTGCAAAATGTTGATGTGAAAAAACAAAAAATGTAAGAATTTATCCATCAATAGCAAGAGTAGCTAGCCAAGGTAAACAATGAATTGAGGAGACTGGTAGCCAAAAATAGAAATCTCTCTATGAAGGAAGTTTGTGCCTTATGCCAAAAATCTACAATTGAGATTGCCATCGAGAAGAATGAGGCTCTCAAATTTGAGAGAGTCAAGAACTACTACAAAGATTAGGTTGGCCTATAGAATGAAGTTAATGAAAAATACATTTAGATGGATAAGGCAAAAGTTAATGAGACCCTCCAACAACTCCACCAAGGAAAAGAGATGTGATAACTTGTTGTTGATGGGATAGATGCCTACAACAAAGTAGAGATTCGCATGAAGGAGTTGTAGATTGAAGAGATGATAGAATACATGGAGCTTGCCAATCTCTGATATGAAAACCTAGCAATGCTAACTATTGAACAACTGTGGTCAGAGTTAGAAAAAAAATTGGCAAACTCATGCTTCTTGTATGAGGCAAAGCTCAAGCACCACAAGAAGACCAAGCAAAATCTTGAGACTACAAACACTAAACCTGAAGTTCTCAAGGCAAGATTCATTGGTCAAAGATCAACTACTAAGAACCTAGCTAGAAGAATAAATTGTTACCAGGAACTACAAAATGCAACCAGGGCGTTTGACATTGAATAGAAATAATTTGTTGTGTAGTTCATCAATGTATAGGAGCTATTCCCAACAATGCTTTATCCTTGGGATGTGCCCATTCTGGCCCACATTGGCGAAGTTGTGTGGACTATGCATGATCCTAGGAGTAAAGAGGAGAAGATGGAAGCATTGTTGGATGCTTTCCATCTCCCACCAAAAGTTGCAATTATAGCAGGACAACCACAACAACCTCAACCACCGTATGTGCCTGAAGTAGGAGAAGGTCCTTAGGAAGCTTAGGAGCCTCCACTGCTTGGGATTGTTTAATCTTTTTCATCATCTTCACGTCATCAAAGGGATTGTGTTTGTCAATTTTGTCTTGGTGTTCAATTTTGTAGTCTTAAACACTAGAAGAATTTTGTAATAATTGTATATCCATACATTTGAGTACTTAGTGTTTGTTTTTGTTTGGCATATGTCTGTCATCAGTCAATAATTCCATACCTTCCCAAATTTGTAAATAACTTTAGAATGAGTTTTCATTTAGTTGTGGGAGTATGTTAAATTGTAAATTGGTTACATCGATTGGGCCTTGTCAATGCATGATTTGATGCATTGACGTAGCTCCATTGACATAGTATCTATTTTTGCACATGTTTATGGCATCTTTGTCATAGTTGTAGCACAACTCTTGTAGTTTTGCCATTTGAAAGTTAGAATATTTTTCTAAGTCCCCGTAGTAGGAGTCAAAGAGTGTACAGATCTTTATTCAAGCACTGTTGTATTTAAGCATGGTAGTGTGTGTGGCAATAAAGATGAGCTTTTTGATAAACCTTGCAACAATTTTAAATACATTAATTATTTATTTATGCATTTAATGTTTTATGCAATTTCTTTTCATGCTTTAAGTAATTAAGCTAAATTAAGCTAGATTAAATAGTAATTAATTAAGCACATAAGTATGACCACTTCGAGCATATGCTTGACACTTAGTAATCCCAGTAACACTTAACATTTGGTAACCCAATAGCATTAAATGTGTTTAGGATGTGTACAACAAGTGGAAATGGATGCTTATGTTAGGATTAGTTAGGTGTAGTTGGTTAAATTAAATTAGTAATTTAATTAGTTTATTTTATGCATTATTCTCATCCTTAGGCAACTTTTTAAAAAAACATAAGAAATGATAAAAATCATATGCCTTAGTTGCACTTAACCATACCTTTGCATTTCACAAGTGTAATTAGGAAGACAACGGTTGCAACATGTAGTTTCACTTCCTAGAAGACTATTGTGCTTAGAAGGCTATAAGTTCACAGAATTCAACCGAATCACACATGAACACTTAGTGAATCGTATGGTTAGGCGTAGGGTCTACTCACCGCTCATCAACTATTAAAGGGACCACCACTTTGAGAGATAGTAAGATACTTATTTCTCAAGTTGTAAGACCTAGGTTCGAGCTTGGATGTAACCACTCAAAAGAGGTTAGGCTTTTGCTGATTCACCAACCCTTCGAGGACCCCACCTTAGTGGGATGAGCATTGTGTGTGATGATCCTTTTTATGTATGTTGAATGTTAAATGGTTAAACATACTAATTATCAACCTTTAAAAAATCCAAAGAAATTACTATTTGACCTTTGAATCTATGACACACTATTTAAGCTTTCAATTAGATTACAAAATGTAGATTTATTCAAAGTAATAACATCATAGGATGTTTACATTCTTATTAGGAAGTTCATTGATTGTAGATTTGAAGAGCTGGAATTAAGTCCATAAAATTAAGGTAGTAACAATTGAGGTGCCAACTTGGCAGTAAGAGTCTTGGCTTGTTAACCCCATGTCATAGGTTTAATTATAATAGACAAAATACAGTAATGGATTAACAAAAATTTCCAAAAAAGGAATCCTAAAACTAGTCCAATAGATCTAAGGGGTAATAATTCGAGTTATGGGAACTAAAACTATCACAATATAAGCAATTGATGTCAATGCTACTTGTATTTATGATTTTACCAATAACATACATGCAAAATAAAAATTTGGCTATACTCAATTGTAGGTATTATTTTAACTATTTTCTATTATTGATTTTGAAAATAACTATATCTTTTTATCAATGTATAACCTAAATATATTATTTTACATCCAAATTATATTCTACATTAATTTGTATTTGTTAGATTATTCAACTTAAACAATGCTATAATGTTATTTCTTAGTTGCTTTTTATCCTCCTTTGTGGCCAACATCTCATGATATTGCAATGTCTAGTATTTTTCTTAATTTCTTTTGTTATATTTAATATTTTATGCATTTAATATGCTCCACAATTAGAATGTTACTTTGGAAACTTGCAATGGTGCACGTGATTTTAAAAATAACCTATCTTAAAGAAATATAGTACAATTACCAATAAATGTCTACCTTTACACCCTAGACCATAAAAGTATGATTCTTTTATAGGACTTAAAGCAGAATAATTACAATATATATGATATCAACATCCACCATAATGATCCACAATAATGATAACATAATGTTTTTTTTTTTACCAAGCAAAGGTATCTTATTCATTATATTCTAGAACTTAATAAGTATTATTTTTGTTGAAATTGTGTCAATTTTATTTTATATTTAAAAAATATTAACATACTCATGAGCATCTTGAATCATAAGCTTGATTCTAATAAACAATACAAAGCTAATAGAACATAATTAACCTCAAAAAGTAGTATGCTTATTATTTTTTGGCATTCATCAATGCTCATTTAATCTTCATCCTCTAATAAAAATACAGGGATCATCACTTGGGGCTATAGTGCTTGGTTAAATTGACAATGAGTGAAAGCCTAACTTCTTCAAATAAATGCACGTAGGCCTTTTGATTTGAGAAATGATTACTGAGAAATGATAGTTTCTTCCAAATACTCCACAAGAACTGAGACCACTACAATTTAATACAAACTGCCTGTTTTGGGGTTTGACTTTGAAACAAAATTTGAATCTTGTATCGTGAATTTGAGACCACCGTTACGGTGTTAGAGCAAACCTTCGTTTAATGGTGCTGTCGAAGTAACGTGCCGTAATCATTTCCACCACATGCGTCAACCGTGAAGGGTCCCTCTGTGTTTGTTTTCTTCGCCTTTATTTACGTCACAAAATGCTAAACAATTTTGAGGCGGCCGCCCAAGACCTTGGAAATTTTGCATATCATATCATGATTGGCACGTTTCTTGAAACACGAGTGTCCTCGCAAATCGCGATGGAGGGCCCCACCATGAGCAGATAAGCCAAAACTTGGAAACGTGAACCTCCTAGCTTTTGATATAAACACAGACAGCGAATCAATGACAAGTTGTTGACACGTAATAATCCGTCGCTTTTTTGGAGATTAACGTTCAATGCCATGTATGCATGTCGTCACTATGTATACTTTTTTATGAGCCAAATTTTTTATTAAAGAACGACTAAGCACAATGCAGACCTCTCTTTTAACGGGCAATTTTTAAAAACATTAACGACGAATTAACTGTTTGAACCGAACGACCAATAGCATTCGGTTTGGGAATATTGAGGCGTTTCCAAAATGGGCGTTTTATATAATTCAGCGTTTAAATACCATCGCATTTACATAATACCAAATGGTCGTTGTTCATGTTACGTTATGTAATAAAATGAATAGAATAAGGATTGCAATTTAAGTGCACACATGCTACTTGGCAATTTAAACATATAAGGACTAATAACTTGAGAGAAAATCACATTGAACATTTACAAAATAAAAAACAAACGGTAAACATAGGTTATAGGGGGGTTGGTAATAAAACCTTCGTTTTTTTTTTTTTAATTTGTAGCTTGAAAAACTTGTTCCAAGCTTCTTTTTTTCCCTGCAATCCCCATTCATTTTTTACTTGGATAAATAGTCTAGAATTTTTAACCTATAACACAATCTTCACATGTTTAGTACTATTATTAATAATAATACTTTAGTTTTACTAGCAAAACATTAGATGTGGTAAATCTAAAGTAGAATATCTATATGCAACTATTCCAATATTCAAGATAGCACTAATTAGTAGACTAAGAATGAGATCACATCACCTTCAAGTTGAGACTTGAAGATGGAATAATATGCAACATATAAATAGAATAATGTGCAATATAAATATGGAATATTTTGACTATGTTTACCACAAGTAGTAGCAGATGAATAACATGTATTTAAGCTACCAATGTTTCGATTTTAGCTATTTATATGGACAATCTTCAAGTTGCATGAATGCCAAACACATCAATTGTACTTAGAGTTTATTACTATTGGTGTATTTTATAAAAACCAAATTGTTTGACTCATTCTTTAGGTCTAAACCAATGTAGTTATATTTTAGTTCTAGTTTTAGTTTCAAAAATATAGAATTAAATTGGTATAAACAAAAATGTCAACTAGGAAAGAAATTTCAAATTGCCTCTTTAATATAATAAGTTAGGCACTAATGAGTGGTGAGGTACCCCTATGCTCAACCATACGAATACGAGTGTTTCACGCATGATCCGGTCAAATTCCAAGGACTAAGTGCCTATGCGCCCTTGTGGAACAATAACAGGTTGATTAATCGTTGTCTTCCCAAACTTACTTGTATGTCACGGTTGTATGGTTAAGTAAGCTTGAGGCATATGATTTTTATGGCTTTTATGTGTTTTATATCCTACGCTAGTAAGGAGGAGGAGAGAGATAACTAAGTAACTAATCTAATTTAACTATTCATTAGCTAAGTTCTAATTACTCCTAACACCAGTATCCGTTTCCACTCACTGTACACATCTTGAACCAACACAATGCTGCTGGGATTACCAAACGCTAATCATTACTAGGTTACCAAGCACTACACGCATGCTCGAAGCAATCGTAGTGAGTGTATTTAACTAAGAGAGTTGTAAGGTGAGAGAGATCATTAATTAATTATGAAAGCATTAAATAATAATTAACACTAATTAATCTATTCTGTATGCTGCAAGGTTTATCATAAAGTTCGTCTTTATTGCCGTACACAAAGTGTGCTCAGGTACACAATGCTCGAATAAAGATCCGTTCACTCTATGACTCCTATTGCGGGCACGTAGAAATAATTTTAACTCTGGAGGGAAAAAATGGCAAGAGTTTGGCTAAGGGACTAACTTCTAACTGTTGAAACCAAGGGCGTCGCCTCTTATTTATGGGCAACGAGACAGGTTGCGATATACGAGTATCTGACATCGCATGGCTGATCCAATATCGCGTACGCGATATCGCGGTTCATCAGGCACATAATTATAACCAATAAGAGGTAGCTCAAATGGTTAGCTCATTGTCTAGCAAGGATTTGTGCATAAGAGATTAATAAATTGGGTCACACTTAAGATAGCATTACATTTCTAAGTCTTCTAAAGTATCATTGTAGCTATGTCTTGTAATGTACTTATAGTCAAATTGTTTTGGATATTAACACCCCTCCCCTAGAAAAGAAAAACATATAATTATAATTAATAAATGACTATCAAATTACCTTTCTTTATTAATACATTTAAATTAATGATATTAAAAATATCATTTTAAATTAAGTTGTAAACATTTTGGAATGAAAATTCTATCTAGGTTGATGAATTGTATTTTGACATGCTCTAATATTGTATATATCAAAGCCTCGATATTGGATACCTGATGTCAGAGCTCAAGATGTGATGTCAAATATTTGATATCACAGAGTATATGCCGACCTATAAATATAATGCTTGGGCTCACAATTTGGAGATATAGTTTTACATAGTTTTTGTCATCGCATAGCAAAGCTCTTGCAGTTTATTTTCTCCAAAGTTAGAATATTTTTCGAGTGCTCACAGTAAGAGTCTGAGCGTGTACAGATCTTTGTTGGCAGCATTGATATACTTGAGCACAGCAATGTGACGGGAATAAAAACGAACCCTTTTGATAATCATTGTAGCACTGAGAATAGATTAATGTTTCCTTTAATGCATTTGATATTCATGCACTTTACTTTAATGCACTTTCTTTAGGCAATTAATTTTCAATTGTTAATGAACATAAGCACAACCACTTCAAGCATACGTGTAGTGCTTGGCAACCTAGAGAAGCTTAATTTTTGGTAACCTAGTAGCGCTATATGTGTTCAGGATGTGTCTGGAAAGTGGGAATGGGTACTTATGTTAGGCTCGCTAAGCAGTAGACGAGTTAGATCTTAAATTACTCTAACTTTCATTCTAGTTCTAGGCAATTAAACTTATAAAATATAAATTGATAAAAATCACATACTTCAATTGCACTTAACCATATACTTGTACCTCACAAGTGGAACTAAGAAGACAACAATCATTTCAACTAGATTTCACTTCCTTGAAACCAATGTACTTAAGAACTTAAGGTCAAGAACTCAAGGTCTACGGAGTTCGACTAAATCGCGCGTGAACGCTTATGATTCATATGGTTAGGTGTAGGGGTACATCACCACTCATCATTGGCGCCATTGTTAAAGACCTTTTAGTTGTTACATGTGCTATCTAGGGTAAGTAAAAAATTATTCAAATTGTTGAAACAAACCTTAGATTCATATCATACTTCATGGAGACTACATGGAACCTATCTCCTCTCAAGAAGAGCAATATCAAATTAGAATTGGCAGACTAGTCCATCATTGTTCCATTGAGACTAGTGGAAGACATTATGACCATTATTTGTGGGTGGTCTTATCTTGCTAATTTTTTAGTGATCAAAGTGGAGAACTACAAAGGGAACTCCTCAATCATCATGGAAAGGGCATGGCTAAGCATTGTTGATGCAAGAATGGGCATCAAAGATCTTTCCCTAGATATATCTAAAGAAAATGCCTTCAGGAAGATTAAGCAGAAGTGATTTCCATGCATCACATACAGCGATATGAGGTGTAATTGTATGTAGAAACTCTGGGTAGTGAAATGAGCATGCATCTTTGCATACAAGCAGTGTGCACCACAAGCTAACATTCAAAGGTGGCTGTATGTAGCAGCCACAAAATAAGAGGGTACCTAGTGGCTAACTGTTGATTCTAAGAGTAGCACACTTTGCATGAAACCTACTAAGAGCCTCACATGTGCATATGTTATAGGCATGGATGAACTAGAGCAGGTTTATCACCAACTCTTTGATGATGCAAATGACAATACCTATTGGGGAGAGTTGAAAATTCCTAAAAATTTCAAGCAAGAGCCCCTTGAACTAAAAACTCTACCAGTTGGCATGGAATATGTGTTTTTGAAGAATGGAAAGCTAGTCATAATTGTAACGACGGAAAATGTCAGTCGCTGGAAATACCGAACGAAAGTCCGTGTACACAGTTCTAACCCCGGATCCGTGCGAGGACTGTGTTGGAGAGAAAAACGAATCCGAGGTGCCCCGAATGGTCTTGCCGATCAGACAAGGACTTATTTAATCAGTAAAATTATTTGTAATAATATGATGGTGAAATGAAAATTCTTTATAAAGCGATGCAATATTTTTAATCCCGAAAGCAATTGAAGACAATGCAAATGATTTAGATAAGATCGCCAAATCTATCTAACTAGGATGCAGGAGATCAGATTTGGTAGATAATACAATCACAAGATCTATGATTTAATTTATGAAAAATAATATGTTTGATACAATGACTTCAGGCGGGCTTCGATTTGGACGAAGCATATGCCAGTAACGAGAAAATGATGCAAAGATGAAACAAGCGAGGATCAATCTACCTTGATCTAGCCAATCTGGGCACAAGGAAGTTAGACCCTTGGGAGAATATCCGGCAGTCGATTTTTTTTGACCAAGAATTCTTATCAGTCACCTTCGATGTTCTCACGATCGCTAATTCTCTTTTGCTCTCTTGCCAACCTTGAAAGAAAATTTTTTTGCCCCCTCTATGATCTTCATCAACTGGAGCATTTATAAGGTCAGGGTCAAGAGAAAAATGTAGTTTAAGTGACGCGTGTCCTGACCTCATAAAGTGCCGTTGACTTAATGTGTTGTTGTTAAAGCTTATGACGCTATGCTGTGTAACGCGTTGTAAACTACCCTCGTGTGAGCTTTGACAACAGACTGTCCTTTGATTATGCTGTAATACACTAGAGAGTGTATTGTGGCGTATGAACTACTGATGTCTGATTTGTGTGTCGTTACTTGAATTACGCTACATTACACTAAATTACGCATCGTAGCATAATTCAGCGTAAAATAAAGAAACAGCAAAAGTTGAAGTGTTGTTGCCGCGCTTCCTCTGTTTCTATCTTTCTCAGGGTTTTTACCACATTGCACTGCGTAAAGCAGCATAATAGGCCCCTTAACTAGGAAAAAAAATCCCGCTGAAACGCGCGTCAAACTGCAGGCTATTGCTTAGAACTTGAGATTTTACTCGGCTGTTGAAGTCTTGCGTGTTTGCCATCCTTGGTGTTGCGGTGGACTGTCTTTGATATTATGCTGCACAATGCGATATGACGCTTTGCAGCGTAATACAACATAATTTGCCAAAAGTTAATATTTTCAAAACAGATAACTTGCGAAGTTGGGAGTTTTGCCGTCGTGCATCCGTCACTTTGCTTCGTCCTCTAGAATTTGCTTGTGCTGTGCTGCGCAACGAGGTGGGACAAACCTTCAATTGAAAAGGAACTTACTGTGCCATGCCTTGTTACGACCCTTCGCCTGAATCACCAGCCTTTTGTCGAACCGTCGAGGCCTTAAAATTTTCACGGTGTTTCAATAATCAATGCAAATCTTACTCTAAAATAGAAAAAGATGTTGTTAAAAGTGGTTGAAAAATGGTTAGTAGCCTTTGCTTGGTCATATCCTGAACTCACAAGGATTGATCCTAGGATATGTCAACATTGTATCTACATTGATCCAACCATGAAACCAAAGAGGCAACCACAAAGGCAATTGAACCCCAAACTGAAAGAGATCATCAAGGAGGAAATTGAATAACTCCTCAAGGTGGGGTTCATTTATCCCATTATGAATAGTGAGAGGGTTAGTCCACTCATGATTATTCCAAAGAAAGGTGACAAGTGGTGAGTCTGCATTAGTTTTTGACTTCTAAATATGGCAACATTCAAGAATCATTTTCTATTGTCATTTGTTGATCAGGTGTTAAACACAATATCTAGCCATTGCTACTACAGTTTTTTGGATGGTTATAGTGGCTATAACCAAATCCAAATCATGTTGGAGGACTAAGCCAAAACAACATTCACAAGTCCTTGGGGGACTTTTGCATATCGCAAGATGCCTTTTGGTCTATGTAATGCCCTTGCTACATTCCAATGTCTAGTCCTTAGCATTTTTCAACAAAAAATTAGTAGTGGTGTGGAAGTCTTCATGGATGACTTCTCCACTTATGGAGCTACATTTAAGAAAGTATTGAAATGATGTGTTGAGATAAATCTCTGGCTCAAATGGTAAAAGAGTCACCTAATGTTCCAGGAAGGCATTGTATTGGGACATAGAATATCACAAGTAGGAATTAAGGTCGACCTTGAAAAAATAAGGGTCATCCAAGAAATAACCTAGCAACCAAAAATTGTCAAAGATGTTTAGTCATTCCTTGGACATACTAGCTACTACCGGTAATTAATAGAGAATTTCTCTAAGATCACAAAACTATTAGTGGAGTTGACAAAGAAAGATGCTTCATTTTTCTCGACCATGAAATGTGAACAAGCATTCCAATAGCTAAAAGAGAAACTTGTAGAAACTCTAATTCTACAAGCACTTGATTAGTCCAGACTGTTTTATGTTATGATGAATGCATTAAATTATGCCTTGGGAGCTATGCTTACATAGATAGATGAGAAGAAACGTCCATATTACATCCACTTCACTAGTCGAAGCATTGTGGGTGCACAATTGAACTACATCACTACAGAAAAAGAACCAATGGAAAGGGTGTTTACTCTAGATAAGTTTAGGCATTATGCGCTTTGATACAAAGTGTTTGTGCACATAGACCATAGTGCCATCTGCTTCTTGATGAACAAGCCAATGGTGAGCCCCCATGTTATATAATGGTTGGTGATCTTATAGGAATTTGATCCTACAATGGTAGATTAAAAGGGTGTTGAGAATGTGGTTGCTGATCACTTGTCTTAGTTGGGATGGGATAACAAAGAGGAAGAAAGCCCATTATTTGATATGTTTCCTAATGAACTCCTCTTTGTTGGGGATCTAACTGAACAATTTCCCAATGAACCTAAATGCTATGATGGCATTCTCACTTATCTTCTCACTCAAGAGATGCCACAAGGGTTGGACCATTAGAAGAAACAATAATTTCTTCACTAGGTGAAATGCTTCATGGAGATCAATAGACACATCTATAAGGTATGAGTTGATGGCCTAGTTTGATGGTCTGTTCCTGTTAATCAATTGCAAATTCTGCAAGATGCTCATGAAGCTCCTTATGGAGGCCACTATGTTAGGAGACACACAACCATTAAGATCTTGATGGTAAGGTACTATTGGCCAACAATCTTCAGGGATGCTCATTAATACATCCACTTCTATGAACGTTGTCAACGAGATGATGGAATGATTACTTAAATGGAGGGACCTCAACAATGGATCCAACCACTAGAACCCTTTGACATATGGGCCATTGATTTCATCGGCTCCATCGTACCCATGTCAAATGGAAAAGCATACATCATAGTCGCTATTGACTATTGTACAAAATGGGTAGAAATAGTAGCCGTCACTAACTGTACATCTTCTACTACTGCTCGATTTGTACAACAAAATGTTGTAAATAGGTTTAGTGTGCTTGTGCATTAATTTCTAATAATGGAACTCACTTTACAAGCACTACCTTTTGGAAGCTCATGCAAGGCTTGGGGGTTAAACACAAACTCACAACACCCTACCACCCCCAAGCCAATGGGCAAGTTGACGTGACCAATAGGAAAATCATAAGGATTATAGCAAGAAATGTTAGCAAATATAGGAAATATTGGAGCACAAAACTCAATGATGTGCTTTGGGCCTACCACTCAACATGGAAAATTCCTATAGGCTACTCTCCCTATGAGCTTGTGTACAAAAAATTACCAACACTTCCTATTCAATCCAAGCCCCGTACACTTTCAATAGCCTGTGACCTCAACCTTGACTTGAGTCTAACACAAAAAGAAAGATTAATGAATCTCAACTTGTTAGATGAAAATTGATTGGTGGCCCTATCATCTAACAAGTTGCACAAGGTATTCAACAAAAAGCACCATGACCTTAAAATTAGAAAAGTCAAATTTCAACTAGGCAATAAGGTCCTCTACTAGAATCCCACGCATGCACCTCAATAAACTAAGTTCCAAATGTTATGGGAAGGACCTTATATAATTTACGAAACTTTTCCTTCTGGGGCCATGATGATCTACAAACTTGAGAGCCCAAACAAGAAACAGTTGGTTAACATACAATAAGTCAAATCTTTCCATGAGCATAAGCCAATGAATATAATAAATGCCTCATCAAATAGACAACCACACTCAATATCTTGGATCTTTTGCTTTCAACTTAGTTGTGGGGGAGATGGCCATCCATGCTAACTATATAAGTGACTCCTCAGTTTTACACATTTTTATTTTACACATTTTTGTTTTACACATTCTTTATTTTACATCTTCTTATTTTTATGTTATTAATATTTTCTAATCTTTATTTTACACCATCGTTAGTACATTTGCTATTTCTTGAATATTTTACACTTTCTTTTATATTTTATTTTATTCTAGTGCATTTTAAGTGCCAAGCATAGTGGTGATTCGTTGCTTAGTGGTGATGTGTACTATTCAGTTATTTGATTGTTGTTGTCTAGAATCTACCTTTGAATTTTGTTATAGATGATTAGGACATGGTTTCTTTTTTGATACAATAGGCAATGAGTCCACAACATCCACCCATCTGCAAACTCTATGGTTTTCCTTGTTCTGGAAATGTGCAGTTCCTTTTTCATTAATAAAACTATAACGAATTTGTAACTTTGGTAGTTTCCAGATTTGGAAAGGATTCAGGGATTTGAACAGGGTGTGATTTTAAGGGGATTTGATATTCTTTGTGATTTTCTGCTTACTTGGGTGCATGTGTGTTGATGAATCATAATTCATTAGTGATGAGTGGCGAGGTACCCCTACACTCAACCATACGAAACGAGCGTCGCAC
The DNA here is from genome assembly GCA_015680685.1 of Gnetum montanum. NCBI lineage: Eukaryota > Viridiplantae > Streptophyta > Gnetopsida > Gnetales > Gnetaceae > Gnetum > Gnetum montanum. The sequence goes on from MNCI01013274.1 coordinate 264,973, forward strand.
GCGCGATCTGGTCAAACTCTGCAGATGGACTAGTTGTGGCACCTAGATAGTTAGCCTTAGGTCGTAGTTCGCTGTCTTCCCATCTATACTAGTTTTGCATATGTCACGTATGGTTTAGTCTAGATGAGGTGTATAATGTGTTCTAATTCTAACGCTACTCCTGATGGCAATGGAAAATAATACTAACTAAGCTAAGCTAAGAGGAAAAAGGGTAATAAAATCTAATCTAGCCTAAGTGCGACGAGCAACCGATTCCTTGATCAACCGTACACATCTTGGACTTCGTGCACGACTGCCACTGGGACTACCAAGCATAGGCCTAGGTATGCCACTGGGATTACCAAGCACAGACCCCAAATACGCCACTGGGTTACCAAGCGTAGATCCCCCTAGCTACACCACTGGGCTACCAAGCAGTCACACTTAAATGCTCGTAATCAAGTCGTACTCGTTCTGCTTCTAGGAGTTTAGGGTGAGAGACTAATCGCGATGAGTAACTAATTCCTTAACTAGCCGTACACACCCGTAGATGCTCGTAGTTAAGTCGTACTCACACCGCGCTATGAAAGTAATAAATAACATTAAATAAATAACAATAAATAAACTAAGTGAATGCTACAATGATGAAGTAATCTCGATCTTTATTGCCGGTCATGTGCGTGTCCAGGTACGGCACACTCGAATAAAGACACCGTACAATTACATTCACCACACTGCGGGTAGACATCTAACTCTGGAGGGATCAAACTGCCAGAGCTTCGCTACTCTAAAACTGGGATCCCGAATAAGGGAGAGCTGCCTCTTATTTATAGACATGGCAGCGGACTGTGATATCGTGTACGCGATATCGCGTCGGCTGCAATATCGTGTACGCGATATCGCAGCCGACGCAAACCGCGTCTCATCATACCCCCACGACTGAATAAAAACTCGTCCTCGAGTTGCAAGGAGAACAAGCTTCAGTGATTACACAGTGGATAGGTATGGGATTATTAACTAGAAAAAGAAATGGACTAATGCCGCAGTGTGGGAAGACACAACACAGAGAAAAAATGCTACAACTACAAAAATGTGGAACTCATGTAGTTCCTGGTGGCGATGGCTCCTCCATGGGTGCTTTCCCTTTATCACGTGCTCCAAGTTTTAAAGATTGATGACGCTAAAGAATAGCCTGGAGCTTCTCCTCTTCGGTCCGAGGGTCTTGTGCTGTCCATGCTGATGCTCCAATGTTTGATGGAGTCGGCACTTCCCACGGACAGGGTAGTTACGGGAACATCTGATTAGCTTTGACGTACCACGCCGCAAACACTCGTCATTCCTCTTCGTAGGCTCTGGCTCTGCCTTTGTATTCATGAAGTTTTGTCAGCCGTCGAGCCAAGTCGGTTGCCACATCTTTTTATCCTTGATAGCTTTCTTTTACCACCAAGAGTTCAGAATTTGCAACATCTAATTTTTCAGCCAACTTCTTTCGCTCTACAAATTCTGCTTCATATTTGATGTAGGTGGAAGCTACCTGCTGCTCGAGCTCTGACCATCGTGGATCCCACTGTGCTGCTTGTAAGGCGATGAGCTGCTCTTGTAATTTCTGCACTTCAGCCTTAGCATGCTCAGCCCTTACTTCGGATATGACCAGTTTCCCCTTTGTCGAAATGAGGTTTGACTGAATTGTCGTTACATCATGGGGGATGTCAAATAGGGACGTTAAAACTTGTCCTGTTTGAAGCAATTTGTCCAATACATCCTCATGTTCAGCAGGAGTCATTGAGGTTCCGGCAATGGTTTGAGCATCCTGTGCTCCTGAAAGATCTGCCGGTGGCACAACAGGTACATTAAAGGACTCCTTGATGTGGTCAGTGACCACCTCAGCTGCTCCCGCGGCATCTTGGTGTT
>MNCI01013274.1:267864-278832 GCA_015680685.1 Gnetum montanum
GATTGTGGACTTCGTGTGGATAGCCTGAACACATTCCGGGGGCAACATGAGTTGTTGTCCCAGTTCAGGCGTAGCTACTCCTCTTTCTGCCTACCCGGATCATCTAGTAGGAGGTTCCTCTTGATGGATGCTGAATGAATGCACCTCCTGTTCATTATGTTGTCCGGCAGGGACTTGCCTTCGACCTGTCCTAGGTTGTTTTGCTCCACCTTGGGTCGGACTCTTCTGCTGGGTGCATTTCGGGGCCATCTGCAATCACACGGGCCAACATTAGTAAGGTTGTTTAGGAAATCAAGTTATACCTTACTACTTGCCTTAATTAAAGATCTTATGTTATTGTTTGATCGGCCTGAAAATTATGATAATGGGTCCTATGACTTAGGTGGATTTGCGGTTTAATATCCCGGTATACTTAAGGTCATATGATTTATGGCACGATTTATCTGAGTGTTAGAAGTAACTACCCTAATTGATGTCCTTTGGGCGATGAAAAATTTCAAAAAAGTTAGGCACTTTTCGGCAAGTGTCTCTCCCCCACGACTAAACTGAACACTCCAGGTTCAATCAGGTTCAAACGGAATTCAAATCGGAGTATCAGCGCGCGAGATATAGGTGAAAAAGCAAGGGTCACTCAAGCGCAAGTCGCAGAGAAAAAATTCAAAAATTCCCTCCCCCGCGTGAATGCCAAATGAAGCTAAGTGTTGCGGCGGGGGGTCCTATTTATAGGAACAGGGGACGCGATATCGCGTACGATACATCGCGTACGCGATATATCGTGGGACGCGATATCGTGTACGCGATATCTCGTCACCACTAAAGGAAGACACCTAAAAGAGACCGAATTTTTTAATGATTTTTCTTGAAATACATGTGGAAAACAAGGACATTAACAAGAATTAGTGTATGCAAGGGTAATTACATGAATTTGAGAGGCACTTTGGATGATACAGGTGTGAATTTTAACAATTAAAACTTTGGCGGTTATGAAGAAAAGGGGATGTAACGGAACATTGGAACGTTAAAGTTTGGATTGTTAATAAATGGGAAAGAAATTTATGAAAAACTAAGCTGAGGGTCAAAAATTGTGTGTTTAAGCAAGAGAATTAAGGAAGATTACAACAAAATTACACAAGTGGGTCCTCCCCAAAGCAGGTTTCAACCTATTATGCCCTTGTGTAATCACACTTAAAGTGTCTGTGGGCACTAGAAGGGTGAATTGTAAACTGCACTAACTCCACAAAACACACACATGTAAATATCATCGGAATGAGATGAAAATTTTATGTTACACGGGACACGAGCTACAGTTACACAAACAGTGAGGTGAGACGAAGTGTAGAAAGGGATCGTAGAGATCGGGACATGAGGTAACTGACCAAGGGCACAATGAATCCTGCGTGTAAAGCATGATTAACGTGTCATTAACCTGTCATTCCAAGATCAGGATCAAGTCCATCCTTCTAATCAGTGACATCGCATTGTTTCATCCCATGATGAACAACTATGAGAGTACCATAACAACAAGGTGTACGATCACTTGGCGTTTAGTACAAGGGAGGAGTTATTTTTGTTTTATGGCACTTCTTCTTTTTTTTTCTCTTCTCTTTTGTCACTTTACTGACTCCAGAGAAGCTGCCAACCTTCAAGCATGGGTGCATGTCTTTCCAGTGGGACCCCCTAGAATAGATTTTGATTGTCGAGTGCCCTTTTGATTACTCTTACTCCCATTTTTCATTAGATCTATAAGGATCTTAGTACAACCAAGTTGCATGATAACACCCACAGATGACACCAAAGAGAATCCACAAGTCCCCTTGATGTCACACCCTAATCATTCCCTCTTGGTCCATCCTTCTTCATTCTGGGTACAATGAACACAAAATTAATTTTAAGTTTTAGAAATTTCAAGAATATCACTGTACCCTTGAACAGAACCTCTTTATTTATAGAGTGGATGAGTGGATGTAGTGGGCTCACTGTTTCAAATAATTGATCACTCATGACTTAATAACATAAAACACATCTCAACCAACGATCCACATGAGTGTTTTATTCGTAGATGAGATTACTTACAAAAACATGAAAATACAAACACACAAAAAGATAAAACAAAAAAGTTAAAAAATGAAAAACTGGAAAACAAAAAGTTGTAAAATTAAAGAAAATTAAAAACATTTATTAATCCTGCTTGTTACTGAAATGGGGGATATCCCCCATAACTAAACGGTTGAGTATGGCAAGGATTAATAAATGAAGAATGAGGATCCTTGCATATTGGAATTATTGACACCGGTCCAAACTTATCCCCTTGGATTTTACGCACTTTGTAATAAACACAGTGGGGCACTTCATACGATGTAGTTCCCGGATAACGAGTTGACCCACTATGATGGTTAGGACCGTTAGATGGTATGCAAGGATTGGGCTGATGCCTCCCATGGTTGTGTTCATTGGGCCTTGTGGTTGTTGGAGTGTTAGTTGGTGGCCCTGATGAAGGTACATGAGGCGCTGGGTTCGAAGGTAAGGATGCACCACATTGTTGGACTTGTGTTGGGTTGGAAGATGCAGTGGCCTCAGAGTTATGTTGTCCCTTCCTACGGCCGTGTTTAAAGAAAGGACGTCTTTGATGTTGAGGAGGCTCTTCACTGTAGTTAGTAGCAGCAACACAAGTGTTGTTCGTGGGTTGCGGTGGTACAAACACCTTAGGAACAGTTGGTGGCATTGTGGAAGGAGGGAAAGGATGACAATGTTGAAAGTTAGGAGGAATGTAAGGTGCATAAGGTGGTGGTTGTGTTGGAGGTATAGGTTGATGGTATTGTGGTGAGATAGAGTATGGTGGCCCAGTTGAAGAAACAAGATGCTGAACGTTATAAGCATTTGGATTCAGAAAATGTGAAAGGTGCCTCCAGTCTAAGGGTGGATTCCCCCACGACTGGGATTGTTGCCACTGTGGTCTAACACAGTATCTCTGTACGAACTCTGGATGTAACATGTTTCCCCAATGCTCATGTAGATGTAACAGTATTGGGCATTGGCATTTGGGGTGATTGTACAGGCATATGTTGCATTCATATGTATGATTGGCAGTTGAGCACTTATTCCCTTCATTCCTTCTTTCCGAATGTCTATGGTTTCGCCCTGCTTCTTGGGTTGTCAAAACTCTATCTCCAATGATGTTGATATATTCTCCACACTTTCAATTCATCCATTCCAACAGCTTATTGATCTTTGCCTCGACTTCTTCTAACAATTGTTGTATTGGCAAAGGTGATGTTTCCACCTTGAGATTTGTTGATCTCTCCTTGTTATGATCATGGACCTTTGTTGAGTTACAATTTTGGTCCCGTTGATGTTTTTCAACACTCTCCCATGTAGCTTTTTCTCCTTCTTCTTTTGCTACCCGCTTAATAAGCTCTTGGATTTGATGGATTCGTAGGTTGTATAGTTGACCTCGGGCATATGTTCCTAAGGTCTCTCTGGTTTCATTACGTAGCCCATCAATAATATGGTACATTAGCCTTTCCTCAGAAAACCCATGGCCTGGACAGTTGTTTAACAGTGAATAATATCTTTCTAAGGCCATGTCCAAGGGTTCATGTTTTTCTTGTTTCCATCCTTGGATTTGTTTCCTCAAGGCTAACACTCTAGCATAGGTTTGATATCTATCATTAAAAACTTCTACCATTGTTGACCAGCGTCATATTGAATTTGGTTTTAATGATCGATACCATACTTTAGCTTGGTCAACGAGTGTCACAGGAAAGAGCTTCAGTTTTTGCCAACTGTTATCAATGTTATTCCATGTGCAGGCATCATAGAAGGCTAGTAAATGTTGATGTGGATCTAAGTCATAGCCTCCTGAAAATGTAGGAAGGTTGTTTAAATCGAGCCTACGTAGTCGGCTCTCTTTACGATGCCTACGGGAGATTCGAACAGCCTCTTGTATTTGCGTTAGGTTTGTAGTGGCCAGTGGGGGTTCATCGTCTTCGGGTAAGTTATGCTTTCGTGTATTACGATGACGTTATTTTTGTTCATTCTTATAGGAAACTTCCACTTCAGGTTGTATACTCCAATCTTCATCGTCATATAGTTCGTTGGTTCTCCAATGAACTTCCTCACTAAGTGTGGCGTTATTATCATCTTGTCGGAGAGACATTGTTGTGTGTGAATTTATGTGACTTTTTAATAATTATTATTTTCTGAAAGATATATCATTAAGTCCTTTACAGCGACCTTGTATGATATAACTAATCTAGATAACTAGCACCATCCCCGGCAACAACGCCAATGATGAGTGGCGAGGTACCCCTACACTCAACCATACGAAACGAGCGTCGCACGCGCGATTCGGTCGAACTCCGCAGATGGACTAGTTGTGGCACCTAGATAGTTAGCCTTAGGTCATAGTTCGCTGTCTTCCCATCTAGACTAGTTTTGCATATGTCACATATGGTTTAGTCTAGATGAGGTGTATGATGTGTTCTAATTCTAACACTACTCCTGATGGCAATGGAAAATAATACTAACTAAGCTAAGCTAAGAGGAAAAAGGGTAAGAAAATCTAATCTAGCCTAAGTGCGACGAGCAACCGATTCCTTGATCAACCGTACACATCTTGGACTTCATGCACGACTGCCACTGGGACTACCAAGCATAGGCCTAGGTACGCCACTGGGATTACCAAGCGCAGACCCCAAATACGCCACTAGGTTACCAAGCGTAGATCCCCCTAGCTACACCACTGGGCTACCAAGCAGTCACACTTAAATGCTCGTAATCAAGTCGTACTCGTTCCGCTTCTAGGAGTTCAGGGTGAGAGACTAATCTCGATGAGTAACCGATTCCTTAACTAGCCATACACACCCGTAGATGCTCGTAGTTAAGTCGTACTCACACCACGCTATGAAAGCAATAAATAACAATAAATAAACTAAGTGAATGCTGCAATGATGAAGTAATCTCGATCTTTATTGCCGATCATGTGCGTGTCCAAGTACGGCACACTCGAATAAAGACACCGTACAATTACATTCACCACACTGCGGGCAGACACGGGAAAAATTCTAACTCTGGAGGGATCAAACTGCCAGAGCTTCGCTACTCTAAAAATGGGATCCCGAATAAGGGAGAGCCGCCTCTAATTTATAGACATGGCGACGGACTGCGATATCGCATACGTGATATCGCGGCCAACGCAAACCGCGTCTCATCAATTAGGCTCTGATATCGGATCCACGATATTAGGTACGCAATATTGTGGCCTGGCTAGTGATATCGGATACATAGTATCATGACTCCTGTGTGGGCCTATAAATACACATGTAGGTGCACGAAGTGGGGGGGGGGGGTAGTTCAGTTAGAAGTTAGTTTTCATTTTTAGTTCTTCTCAAGCCTTTCTCCCAGTGCATGCCCACAGTGTGATGATTGTAATTGTATGACACCTTTATTCGAGTGTGACGTACTTGGACACACACATGACCAGAAATAAAGATTGAGATTGCTTCATCATTGCAGCATTTACTTAATTTAATTATTTAACTATTATTTATTGCTTTCGTAATTAATATTTCTCTACCCTCATCTCCTATCCCTGTTATTAAACATGGAATGAGTATGACTTAATCATGAGCATTTAAGTGTGACTACTTGGTATCCCAGTAGCGTACCTAGGATATGTACTTGGTAATCCCAGTAGTAGTCATACATGAGGTCCAAGATGTGTATGGATGATTAAGGAATGGATGCTCATCGCACTTAGGCTAGTTTAGATTCTCTCCCCCTATGTCCTATTAGCTTAACTCTCTCTCCATTTTCCTCCTAGATTAATTAAATATTTTTTCTATTGCCTCTAGGAGTAGCACTAGTTTAGGACTGCATCATACACCTCACTCTAGACTAAACCATACGTGACAAAGAAAATACCAGTCCAAATGGGAAGACAGTGAACTGTGATCAACAAGTAACTATCTAGATACCACAACTAGCCCGTCCACGGAGTTCGACCGAATCATGTGTGAAACGCTCGTGTTCTTATGGTTGAGTGTAGGGGTACCTTGCCACTCATCATGTGTTTTCATGGATTTCTTACCATTCAGTGTCGACTAATAAAAGGAAGTTGAATAAGTCTTTACATGGTGTGGTTCTCATCATAAAAAAAATGATGGGAATTCAAAGCACACCCCTTAGATAAAATAAATGGGCTATGAGCACTAGTTATGAGACTAGAAAGACATGTTACCCATGCTTAAAGGTCCCCTCTAACTAAGGCCCTTCCTCATTTCCTACTTCGCTTTTCTTCTTTAATAAGGAATAGTGGTTGTTCTGTGGGAGCACTTTTGTGTGTCAGGGGGATGGATTGATCTTAGAATGGTGATTTATCATGTCATTTAACCACAAAATCCACAAGGGACTTCATGTGACCTTAATTAGGAACTCTATTCCACTCTCTCTCATCCATCTATGCTTTCCATGTCTCACCCCACTACCAATTTCATGTTTTTGTTTAATGTCCTGGTTTGATGTGTTGAAATTCTTAGGTAGTTTCTTCTAGGTTTTTGTATTTAACTTTTTGTAACAATTAATTATTCATGGAGCCCACAGACTCCTTGGTTTGAAGTTATGCACGAGCAATAAAAGGCCTATGCTTGCTTTGGGGAGGACCCACTTGCATATCTTTTGGTTGGGTTAGTTAAGTTTTTTATCCTTAAACACTTTTACAATAAAATCCTTTTGTTTACCTCATCAATAATATCCAATTGTGCGCATCTTCACAGTGTTTTTCAGTGAGATATTTTATTGTTACTGTTGTGAATTCTTAAACCCTCTTCAAGCATTTTATTGTATTTAGACTTTTTCAAATTGTTAATGTTCCACTTATCCATTTTACCCTATTAGTCAATCTTTCGGCTAGCACTATTAACCGAATATATTTACCATAATCACAACCTAGCCAAGTGTAACTGCCAACGAGACAAGGTACTTCAAAGCTATATGTTACACATTACATACTAATTCGTAATTTTGTTGTGATTGTAGTGGGGAGCGTGGACTAGAAGCAGGACTATCTTCACCAAAGGATACTTAGTAGCACCTTATGACAAGGAGTGTTCATGATCGGTGGATTTTCTCCCTTGCTCTTCGGCTACCAAGAGGAGTTGCATGTCATTTTTGTCTAGGGTGCTCAATTCTATTGTTATGAACACCCCCTTTTGTAAGAGATTGTAACTTCATACACTTGGGCACTTAGGAGTTTGTTTGTTCCATCTGAGTTAGTTTGTATGTCAGCCAATAATCCCATACCTTCCCAATATTTTGTAAAGAACTTGTTCCTCCTCTTCTTTACTCAAAGACGAGTTTTCATTCAATTGTGGGGGTATGATGAATCATATTTTGACATGCTCCGATATCAAATATATTGGAGCCTCAATATTGGATACCTGATGTCAAAGCCCAAGATGCGATGTAAAATATCTGATATCACAAGGTATATGTTGGCTTATAAATATAGCGCTTGGGCTCACAATTTGGAAATATAGTTTTACATAGTTTTTATCATAGCATAACAAAGCTCTTGTAGTTTGTTTTCTCCAAGTCAAAATATTTTCTGAGTGCTTGCAACAGGAGTCTGAGTGTGTGCAGATCTTTGTTCGAGCATTGATGTACCTAAGCACAACAATGTGACGGGAATAAAAACAAACACTTTTGATAATCCTTGTAGCATTAAGAATAGATTAATGTTTCCGTTAATGCATTTGATATTCATGTACTTTACTTTAATGCACTTTAATTAGGCAATTAATTTCCAGTTGTTAATGAACACAAGCATGACCACTTTGAGCATACGTGTAGTGCTTGGTAACCTAGACATGCTTAACGTTTGGTAACCTAGCAATGTTATATGCGTTCAGGATATGTCTAGAGAGTGGGAACAAGTACCTATGTTAGGCTAGCTAGGCAATAGATGAATTAGATCTTAAATTACTTTACTTTTCATTTTGATTCTAGGCGATTAAACTTATAAAATATAAATTGATGTGAAGGTCTCAAGTGGGCCGAGGATGAGGGACAAGATATTGCGCTAGCTATGGCCTAAACATTAAATTCCCAGCGAATCTTGCAATAAATTCTACCAACAGAACCAGGGTCGTTTGGTCTCCACACTAATAGGACACTTAAATTCAGCTTTGAAGCACCCCACGTTCAAATGTTAACTATTGCACTGGCTAATGGTCCAAGTATAGCGGGTTTCAAGTTCTTGGCCAGTGACGGGAATGGAACGAGTAAGAAATGATGAAGGTAGGGCCTCACATCAAATCATACATAGGATGCATGGGTTTTGCATAACATACACGCCCCCACATGGCATGGGTTCTCATTGTCCTTTTCTTTATCACAATTTTAGGCCAAATAAACGGTCAACGGCTTTGCTTTGGCCACGAGTACAAGACGGGCAAACCACTAGAAAAATGTCATGTACCGTGTGTTAGGTGAGGCTTGACTACACGTTTATAATAAGGAAAGGCATTCATGACAGATTCGTCGTATCTTACCAAATCAGACCTTCTAATGATGACTTATTGTGTCAGTCTATTTTTGATTTTTTTAATAACATTAATTATGCTTTATTCGCAGAAGGAAACGAGGCGTATTAAGTGTTCTCCCACATGCTGGTTTTTTTGTTTTTTGTTAAACTTAGAATACGTTCGTTTGTTTTTTTGTTTTTGGTAAACTTAGAATATGTTGAATATGTGTTTAGTGAAACTTTGGTCGTGTGAAGAAACTTTGATTATAAAAACACGTGTGTTTAGTGAAACTTTGGTCGTGTGAAGAAACTTTGATTATAAAAACATGGGTAGGCTAACAAATAAAACTTTTGATTACATTTATAGTAAATGGCATCATTTACACTGTGGATAACCTTGCATAGTTTTATTTTTTATTGGCACCTTTAGAATAGTTTTCTTGGTATTGTACAAAGTCTCAACATAGCAAGTTTGATTGTACATTTACATATGCCCACAAGCATACCTATGTTGAATTGTACATATGGATAGGCTCGCAAACACATCTTCTTATCACTAATAGTCTTTTTAAAGACGTAGGCTCGCAAACACATCTTCTTATCACTAATAGTCTTTTTAAAGACGTAGACATGTTTGGTTAAAAACTTCTATCCTCAAGATTGCATTTACATTCCCTGTGGAATGCTAAGTTTAGCATGTCTCCTTTATAATAATCTCGGTCAACATGGTTTCTCTTCCTCATTTCCTCACTCTGTATATTTGAAAGTTGCTTATGTACTACATTTTGTTTTCTATTAATAAAATTCTCTTTTTTGGGGTCCGACACCCCCCCAAGAATCAACACATTACAGTAATAAGTGGATCTCCTTGCATATGGTCCATGTAAATGAAAAAAACCATTAAAAAAATCAATGATAGCAAATCAATTATAAATGAACCATTCTTAACATTCATACACGTGAAGATTGTCTGATAAACAATTTCTAACGTCAGCTGTGACGGGAACGGTGGACTGCAATTATCCGCAGCAGAACGCAAAGAAAGTTCTGAATTCAGCCCATTTTCACGTCTAAATTCAGAGTCAAATTTTTTCGGCAAAGTGGTTGCTCTGTGCCACATAACTGCCCCAGCCTATTGTTGCGGAACGCAACAAAGTTCTGATTCAGCCCGTTTTCACGTCTAAATTCAGAGTGAAATTTTACCCGCAAAGTGTGCCTATTGTTTTTTTTTTATACGCTACAGCGGAAGGCAAAGAAAGTTCTGGATTCAGCCCATTTTCACGTCAGAGTGAAATTTTACCCGCAAAGTGGTTGATATGTGCTATAATTGCCGCAGCCTATTGTTTTTTTCTGATTGAATCAATTGCACCTTAACAACCCCCTCCCTACCTTGTAATAAGCTGTTCGAATGGTTTCATCAGATATTTTCGGAATTACGTATTTCCTGTCACATTTTTATCTGCAAACGATCAGAATGGCCGCTGTGTAAGCTTTTTGAATTCTCTTACCTCTTTTGATTCCAAAAATAATATCGATCTTTTATCTTCTGCAAATTTTATGATGACCGTAAAATCATCATGCACGGCATGATCTAAAAATGTCAAGTCATAATGGCATTCAATATTTAACAATCAAACTTGAAAATAAATAAGAAAAAGTATTAAATAAATTTGAACATTAATGATGATAAATTATGCCTAATGTTACAGCATCATCAAACATATTGGCTTGTTATGAATTCCAAGTTGTCTCCAACTAATACCTCCATAACTTCTTCCATGGTCCCAAAACCACCTGGTAATAAGAAAATAACATTATTTTAATTATAATAGACTACATTTAATATTACAAAATGAAATATGAATATGATAACTACCTAGAAAATGAAATATTACAAATATGAATATGAATATGAAAATGAAATATGAAAATGAATATTACTTAGGATCTGCGCTTGGTAATCCCAGTGGTAGTCGTGCACGAGGTCCAAGATGTGTACGAATGCTCAAGGAATCGGATACTCATCGCACTTAGGCTAGATTAGACTTTCTTACCCTTTCCCTCCTAGCTTAGCTTAGTTAATATTACTTTTCATTGCCTTCAGGAGTAGTGTTAGAATTAGGAACACATCATAGACCTCACTCTGGACTAAACCATACATGACAAATATAAAATACTAGTCCAGGTGGGAAGACAACGAACTACGACTTAAGGTTAACGATCTAGGTGCCACAACTAGTTTGTCTGCGGAGTTCGACTGGATCGCACGTGAGAACGCTTGTATTCGTATGGTTGAGTGCAGGGGTACCTCGCCACTCATCATTGGCGTCGTTGCTGGGGATAGTGCTAGTTATCTAGATTAGTTATATCATACAAGGTTGTTGTATAGGACTTAACAATATATCTCTTAGAAAGAAGTAATTATAAAAAGTCACATAAATTCACAC
>MNCI01013274.1:283800-343887 GCA_015680685.1 Gnetum montanum
AGGTTGGTGGCTTCTTTAGATTCAGTAAAGTTCAAAAAAAAAAAAGGGAAGTGCCACAAAACAAAAGTCACTCCTCCCTTGCATAAAACGCCAAGTGATTATACGCCTTGTTGTTATGGTACTCTCATCGTTGCTCATCATGGGATGAAACAATGCGATGTCACTGTTGAGAGGAATGGACTTGGTCCTGATCTTGGAATGATGGGTTAATGACATATTACTCATGCTTTACATGCAGGATTCACTGTGTCTTGGGTCAGTTACCTCATGTCTCAATCTCTACGATCCCTTTCTCTAGTTCGTCTCATCTCACTGTTCATGTAATTGTAACTCGTGTCCTGTGTAGCATAGAATTTTCATCTCATTCCGGTGATATTTACATGTGTGTGTTTTGTGGAGTTAGTGCGGATTACATTTAACCCTTCTAGTACCCACGGACACTTTAAGTGTGGTTACACAAGGGCATTATAGGTTGGAACCTGCTTTGGGGAGGACCCACCTGTGTAATTTTTTGTGATCTTAACTGATTCTCTAGCTCACACACACCATTTATTACCCTCAGTGTATTGTTCAAGATATTCTTTCCCTTATTACTATCCCTCTGATTCAATGTTCCTATGAATCATCACATAGCCTTTTTCTCTACCATCCGAGATCCTTATTGATAAATTCCACACCATCATAATTTTCGTGCCTTCAGAACTAGTTGAATTACCCTGGAACCCTTTAACAATCGTCCAGATGTCCTTAGTTTACATTGTTTAATTTCAAAAAAATATTAAAAATTCGGTACATTCTCTAAGTGCCCTAACTTCGACAAAAATATATATACGTAACCCCCCTGTGCTAATCAACATCATTTGCAACTGCTCACGCATGGGAAGTTTTTCAAAATTGCTCTCTACGACTTGCGATTGCGTGTCCCTGGCTTTCATATTCGTAGCTCGCTCGCTGGTACTCTGATTTTCATTCCGTTTGAACCTACTTAAATCCGGAGTGTTCAGCTTAGTCGTGGGGGAGGGGCACATGCCGAATAGTGCATAAATCTCCCCAAATTCATCATCACCCGAAGGACCTCTTTAAGGGTAATTAGTTCTCAAATTAAGAATAAAATTTGTCAAAAATAATTTCATCCCCTTAGCTATACTAGAAAATTAAATTTGGAAACCACCTAAGCAAAGAGGACTCAACACTATAATCTTTTGGGAACATGTTCTTCCAATAATTAACATCACATGGAAATAAAGTAAATCTATTAAGGCAAGCAGTAAGGTATAACCTAACTTTGGTAACAACCTTACTAACGATTGGTCCTGTGTGATTACAAATGATCCCAAAACGCAGACAACATGAAGGTCCTGCTCAAGGTGCAATCGAAATAAAACAAACAGAAATAGAAATAGAAATTTTCATCACAACATGTTTGATGATGATGAACCCTTATTGGCCACTAAGAGCCTGATGCAGATCATAGCTGCAATTAAGATACGTCACAGGCATCGCAAGGAAAGTCGCCTATCTAGGCTTGATATTAATAATATCTCTAAGTTCATGGGAGGCTATGATTCTAATCCACAACATCATCTACAGGCCTTCCATGATGTTTGTGCCTTATACAACATTGAAAGTAGGTGGCAAAATCTTAAGCTCTTTCTTAGGATACTAACTGACGAAGCTGAAAGTCGGTATAGATTGTTGGAACCAAGTTCCATTTACTAGTGGTCCACAATGATAGAAATTTTCAATGAAAAATACAAAACCTATGTGAGAGTGTTCAACCTAAGAAAAGAAATCCAAGAGTGGAAGTAAGAAAATCATGAACCCTTGGAAGTGGCCTTGAAAGATACTACTCGCTACTACATAGATGCCTAGCCATGGTTTCTCTAAGGAAAGGTAACTTTTTCACATCATAGATGGGCTTTGTAATGAAACAAAGGAGATCCTTGGGTTGTATGCTCTAGGTAAATTATATGAGCTATGAACCCATCAGATCAAAGAGATAATCAAGTGTGTGGCAAAAGACGAAGAATAGCTATGTAGATGAGAGAATGTAGAGGAAAATAACTAGGACCCAACTTTGCAAAAGAAAAGAGTCCATATCTATGATAAGGAGAAAGAGGTAGCTCTTAATGAGGTGATTTTACAACGGACCTTGCCAATACAAAATTCTATCCTTGAGATTAAAGAAAAGTTAGATAAGATGTTAGAATCAATGAATGAGAAACGTAAAACTTGTGAAGAAATCATAGAGGAGAGAGTAGCGCAAAATGAATCAAGTGATCACAACAAAAGAAGGAAAAAGAACCAAGAAACAACTATGAAGACTTTTTAGCAAGAAGAGGAAATGATCATAGAAGAAGAGGCTATAGACTTAACCACCGAAGAGGATGGTGGATGTGACATTTGCCTATATGACCATCCAAAGGGCCATTGCCTAGTCTTGTTACATCTACATGAGTATTGGGTAGGGGCATTAAATCCAAAGTTTGTATAGAAGTACATGCCTAGGAGATTTTCTCTTTTGCATAGTAATTTTAGACAACCCCAAAACCAATCGTATTATTATCTTGGGGGGACTTATTACGAGCCTCAACATTAGCATCAACCGTAGTGGCAACAACCATAGTCATGGGGGAGGCCACCACTAGACCAACCCTACCCTTACTACCAACCGAATCCATATGGATATTATGTTCAACAATCTGTTTTTCCAACTAGTTCTACTCCCTCTACCTCAAATCACTACTACCACTCTCCCAAATATCAACATCCTGCAACATCTTATATGAGGTCACCACCTCACACCTCTCATCCTTTGGCATATACTCAATATTCTCATACTCACATGCCATCGTTGGCAACACAAGAAGGTTCGACACCACAATATCAACAAACAAATGCCACTTGTGCTACGAATGTGTATAGACATGTTGATACTAGTGGGCCTCAACCGCAACATAAGAAATGTCCCTTCTAGAGGAAAGGCCATAAGCTGAAGCAAACCACGCATGGACCTACCACATCATCCAAGCCAACACAATGCCAATCTATTGCAATGTCTTCTTTTTCATAACCAATGTCCTCTGACCCTACTTAAAAGCCAACAACCATCACCACTCCAACACAAGACATAAACGATGAACCTATCGTTGTGGAAAGACAACAAAATCCATGCATCACTGCTAATAGTAAAGGATGCAACTATGGGTTAGAAATTCAAAATATTAACATAACCCACAACAAAGCTAAGAAACAAATGTATGAACAAAGACCAGTCTATGTAGTAGCCACTAAACCAGAAGACACCCAGTGGCTTGAAAATGAGATTTTAAGATTATTTCAAAGATGCATGGAGATAATGGATCTACTTATTAATTATAGAATTAAGAAAATGAACCAAATAAAGAACTTAGACGCATATATCTTACAGAATTAATAAGTATTTTTCACCTATTTTTTGTTTTACAATTTTTTATCATTTTCCTATTTGTTCCAAAATTTTCTGATTCTTCATATGTTTTCCATTTCTTAATATTTTTCTTTTCTTTATATTTTTTCCTTTTATTGATTCATTTTTTTTTTTTGCTTTATGAATGTAGTTTTATGTTTTTGTTAATAATATTGTCAATTCATGATGTAGAAGTCAACACTATGCATTGGGTTTTTTGTGCTATGCTATCAAGATGATTGGGTAAGTAATTGTGTAAAGTAATGAGACCACCTCATCCATCCCTCTAGTTCTCTAAATAAAAAGTATTTTTCATGAAAACAATTTGGTTCTTATTTTATGAAACTAAAATTAATTAATGATCATTGTACCTTAAAGAAAGAGGGAACGACCAAGTGGGAATGGCAAAGGGTGGGACCTCAAGGGCACTTGTTGGGGTTCTCCTCTTGACTTCCTTCATGTAGTTTATGACTTCTCTTAAAACGTATCATCACTCCTTCATTGACCAATAAAAAAGAAGCTCTATCTTTGCATGGTGTGGTTTCCATAAAAAAACAAAACAAAACAAAAAAAAAAGAGGAGAAAAGACCAAAAAAAAAGAAAAACAAAAAACAAAAATAATAATGGGAATTCAAAGCACACCCCTTATACATAATAATGGGCTATAAGCATTGGTTATGGGGCTTGAAAGACATGTTATCCATGCCTGAAGGCACCCCTCTAACTAAGGTCCTTCCTTCCTTCTTCTCTTTTCTTCTCTTTTTGGAGTGATGATTGTTCTTTGAGGTGATTGTGGACTCATGGTGGTTGGTAGGATGGAACACATCAATGCAAGGTTATTGCTCATGGTATGGACTTGGACAGATAGGTATGTTGACCATTTAAATCACACTTGTCACAAGAACCTATTGTGAACATGGTCAAGTACCTTCCATCTCGATTTCTACAATCCCTTCTCATTCCATTATTCACCTCACTGCTACATGCGATTATGAGCCTTTTGGTTTTGTGTAGTATAGTGCAACATCCTAACCATGGCAGTTGTGTGTTGTTTGGAATAAAGGCATGGTCTACATTTAACTTTTTAGGTGCCCACGGACATCTATAGAAGTGGTTATGCAAGGGCATTATGGCAGAAGCCTGCTTTGGAAAGGACCCACTTACATAACTTTTGTTGATCATGACTTTAAACTAACCTTCACATCTTCTAGAACATCAATGATAGTTTCTCTAAATTTATGCATGCTTTTGGAACTACTTTTCATCTTTTTATTAATTTTTCCTATTTTTCTATTTCCATATCCATTAATATTTCTTGGCCATCTTCTAAATTGGACCTTTGGTTTCAATTATTCAAAAACCTATGTGCTTCCAAAGTTACGCTTATTAGTCATGGGGGCTAGGGATGCCTACTTTAAAATTTTTGAAATTTTTCCAACATCCTATTTTTAAACATCATGATAACTAATAGTAATTGATCAAAATAATGTGAACGGCTTGCTGATTTTAGTTACCTCAGAGCCTTGGGCATAGTATGCTATAATCACCTTGTGCTT
Source organism: Gnetum montanum (assembly GCA_015680685.1). NCBI lineage: Eukaryota > Viridiplantae > Streptophyta > Gnetopsida > Gnetales > Gnetaceae > Gnetum > Gnetum montanum. The sequence goes on from MNCI01013274.1 coordinate 288,805, forward strand.
AAAAGAAAACTAAGGGATCCGACAAGGGTTAATTATTAAGGAAAATTTACCACAACTAATGTTGATCCTTTGGTGACTGTAGGTGATGCTAAAAAAAACATCTAAGGAAGAAGGTCTTTTTCTAGGCATGAAAACAAAGCTAAGAGAGGGACAACAAAGGATATGACCATGGACACATCATAGCACATCCAAGCTTTGCATGTTTACTAGATCCATGGGAAGATGAGAAGAAATTTTAGTCCATCCTTAAAAAATGTTTTGCATAACCATAGAAGCATCGACATAATAGTCAAGGTTAAAAGTCTACCACTGCTAGCGACAACAAGGAGAATCATTTTCAACGGATTCTTGAAGACCTCTAGAAATTTTGTAATCTTCAATGTCTGTCTAGTCCTTATGTCACTCTGTCATTTTGTATGCATCCACTTGAATAAAATTTTATAATGTGGCACTCAGAGTTAGTCAATAGTTTGCATATCAGTCAATAATCCCATACATTCCCAATATTTTGTATGGAACTTGTTCCTCCTCTTTTGCACTCAAGGATGAGTTTTCATTCAGTCATATGGGTATGATGAAACATATTTTTTCATTTGCTCCGATGTCAAAGCCTCGATGTCAGGTATTTGATGTTAGATCCAAGATGCGATGTTAGGTATCTGATGTCGTAGGGTATATGCTAGCCTATAAATATGGGCTCACGATTTCAAGTCAAATTTGCAATAGTTTCTCATAGTTTTGTCAACAAAGTAGCCAAATTCTTGTAGTTTTATTTTATAATCTTAGAGAATAGTCAATAAGTGGCCAAAGAGTGGATTTGAGTTAGTTGTACAAAGTCTTATCTGATTGGTAATGTACTTGGACATATTCCATGAGCAGCAATAAGATTGAGATTGATTCTTATTCATTGTAGTACTTTGACTTAGATTAGATTTACTTTCCATGCAATTTACTTTTCATGTACTTAGTTAATATTTACATTTTCATGCATGTTAATTAATTAAGCACATAAGTATGATCACCTCAAGCATGCGTATGACTCTTGGTAATCCCAGCAATGCTTAACGTTTGGTAACCCAGTAGCATTATATGTGTTCAAGATGTGCACGGGAAGCGGGATCGGATACTTATGTTAGGGTAGTTGATTATTAATTAGCAAATAGATTAGTTGAATTGATTATAAATTGAGTTTCAACCTGTTGTTAATCGTAGAACAATAAAATATAAAATAATAAAAATCATATGCCTCACCTTGGACTAAACCATACGTGACAAAACTACCACTAGTCCAAGTGGGAAGACAACGAATTGCAATCAAGGCATAGCGATCTAGATGCCACAACTAGTTCCATCCACAAAATTCGACTGAATCATGCATGAACACTTGTGATTCGTATGGTTGAACGTAGGGGTACCTCACCACTCATCACATACCTTGAAAATTAGAAACAACTAACATTACCATTTCTAATCCAAGTTGTTTAGTAGCATTTTCAAATATATTATGCTTGCCTAACCTACTGCCACAAAAAACACAAATTCTTATCGTTCTATTGATTCAAATTATCAACACACATCATTCACTTGACCGAAATGCATGTTACCATTTATAATCTATTGAGAGGACCAACTACAAGAACATGTTCTTCACAGAAAACACAAATTCTTGTTATTCTACTGATTAAAACTATCAACACATGTCATTTACTTGATTGAAATGAATATTACCATTTATAATCTATTGAGAGGACCAGCCACAAGAACATGTTCTTCCCAATGCAAAAATAAAAAAAATAAAAAAACAAACATAATGTACTATTTTTTGTCATATTGTCACTATCCTCATAATGATTTCTCCTTCTTTTCAACCATTACTATGTTGATAACAAAAAATTTGATATGCTTCTTAAGCATAACAATAACACTGTATCGATACATTCCAAACTTTAATAATGTAAACACTTATTAGTCATGACAACATGACCACATCAATGACAACAATGACACTGTATCCATGCATGCTAAAGAAAAAGCCCTTTAATAAGGTTACCAACTGTCAACCATATCATCAATTGTAGTTGAAGCATTATTGCACTAAACATATTTGTCTATCCTTTTCATACTTTGCATGACAGCTTTCTTCTCCAATATGTCATAAATAAAAAAAACATTTTTTATAAACTAGCCTCTTTACTTTGTCTCCATTATGTAGATCGTTATGTAACAATCTTTGTGCAAACATTTCTCTCTCTTCCATACTTCGAATAAAAACCAAGCTACAAATTTTTGGAGGTGACTTTTGATGTGATCCTTAATTGCAGCAATGTTAGTTTAGGAATGAGCTTTTAAGTTTTGGAATAGCGAATTGGCAATCATAAATGAAAATCTTTTGTTTGTGGTTTTGGTTTTAGTCTAACCGACTCATCATTTTTTTAATTTTGCCCTAAAGGCCCATTATCAATTTAAATAATATGACGTATCTAAAGGAAAGGGCTAAACAATATTATGTTCATAATTGTTGGAAGATCTTGTAACTATATTTATGGCTTGGTATGTATATTTGTGTCTTAATATTAGAATGCATGTAAAAGAAAATTCTGAAGAGCAAGAAGACCATGCATAGAAACAAAAATTCATGAGCGGTGTTACTAAGATTTTGGGAGTTGCTCGTTTTTTCAGAAAATAAAAGGTAGCTTGTATTACAGTCAAAATTATTCAGAAAAAATTAGATTTTTACTTATTTGACTCTGCAAAATATGCTAAAATTCTGACCAGCCTTATGAGTTGCCAATTACTCGGCAGAGCAAAAAAACTTTAGACTTTGCCAGTCCTCACACAAACTCTGAGACACTGTTTATGAGAATTCATATTACGAAACTTACCAAACTTAGAATCAACTATCCTTACCATCAACTATCCTTACCATCGTGTAATTGCATTCATGTAACTAAAATTGTTATAGATTGCATCCAATATTTTAAAATAGTGAAAACTTAGTTTTTGCAAAATTTTCTTAGCATATATTAAATATATAACTAAGCTAGTCAGTAAGATTCCAGGTTTTTTTTCCTTAAAATAAATTTTAAATTGTTCATCATTGCAACTGGTTTTTTTTCCTTAAAATAAATTTTAAATTGTTCATCATTGCAACTGGTTTTTTTTCCTTAAAATAAATTTTAAATTGTTCATCATTGCAACTGGTTTTTTTTCCTTAAAATAAATTTTAAATTGTTCATCATTGCAACTGAAGATTTCTTTTGCAAATTTTTGCTTGCACACATGTTTCTATACATAATCTAAATAAAGTTAATCATAACGGTTTGCAATTTCAGGGTTGTAGAAGACTCAAATTCAATACAGTAAATAAACGAAACTTTTGGCAAACTCCATACAAATTAGATATCGCTTTTTAATCTGCCGAGGTTCCTTCATTCTACTACTTATCCTCTATCTGCAATTTAATTGGTATTTTGATATTGTCGATAGCTTGAAATGCTAGGAAACTGCATCATTAAATATTTAAATCATTTTAAGATGATGTTGTTCATCCGATCCTGTTGATTCACTATGATGGAAAGACTTTGAAAATGAACAGATCATCTCAATTGTTATGTTTTATTTGGTTCAATATTATAATAAAAAGTAGCTAAGCAAAAATGCAGCTTGTCAAATTCTAGCAGTTGTTTAAGGATAGCATCATAAAGGATTTTAATACTCTCTCTTTTTCTGTTTTTTTTTTCGTCAATGGCTTTTGAATCAGAATGCAAAGAATCGTTAAAATTTTAAGTTTATGGTTACATTTCCAACCTCTAAAACATACACAACTATCAGAGTTTTAGAAACAGCAATGCATAATCCATTTGAGGGAGAACTTTAGAATGTATGTGTTTGGTTTCAGAAATGGTATGTTATTAACTTTTAGTTTGACATCCTATTTTTGAATGTCATGGCAAACATCAAATATACGTTATATTAGACATTATGTGTAAGAAGATAATATACCAAACATCAAATATATGCAACATTCAACATTATGCATAAAGAAAATAATAGGGAAAATATAGAAGGAAAACTGAAGAATGCTTTATTGATGTAGAATAGTGTATCTTGATCATACTTTGGGTGTTTCTTGAGGTTTTCATCCTTTGGCATCTATCCCTTAAAAAGACAATCTAGCTTTGCCACCACAATTAGGCCTAGTATCGATCAGAAGGGATGGCTAGTTCTTTGCCTGTCTCGCTTTACTTGGCACTTGTTACTTGTTTTTACTGACTTTGCAACTTCATGTTGATATGACCTCTATGCTTGGGTATAAATACCTTAGGCCAAAGCCCCAAAGGTCACCTCAAGAGACATGTCCGTTATTACAAAATGTCCTTTTAGGTCTTAATTACAACTCCCCTTTTGGGTCTTGTTACGATAATGATAACACCTGTTATGAAAAGGTTTCATCTTTGTTATGCAGTAGCACCATTTGGAAATGGGGACATTACAAGCTTCCCCTCACTTAGGTTTCATTTGTCCTCGAACAAGTCCATGTTCACTTTCCAACTCTAATGTTTCTTTTTATGATCTTATACTCCAATAATTTGATTTCTCCTTTTTAGCTTGAAGTTGTTTCTTGTTTATTCTACAAAGTGAGAAGAGTTTACATAAATATTATTTTATCAATACTTACCTAATTTTCTAAGATAATGATAAGAGGTGAATTAAAGATCTACCAACCGCCAATCACCAATCATAACTAGGATCACACAAAGTGCAACTCGTATTTGGTTACCCAAGTGAAAGCATGGCAAATCCTTTATTCTCACCTTGCATTGCCTTGGATATTTTACGTATTTAATTAAAATATACATTAAACAATAAAAAAATTATGAAAATCATAAATAAAAGTAAGGTTATGATACTCCTTGAACTTGATTAACCTTATGAATTTATGAAAGCAGTTGCCATTCTACCATAAGTGGTATATGATCAGATAGTCTTGTTTGGGATGGAAGGGCTTGATCTTGCTTATTCTCAACTTCTTCTTTAGAAGTTAACTCTAATAACTTGATAACTTGGAAGAATCTGATATCGTACCAAATATAATCTAGGGTCTCAATAAAAAATGTTGTTGACCCATCTTCATTAATCATAGCAAAGTAATTACTGAACTGTGGTTCTTGATGAGTACTATCCATCAACATCATTTGTTCCCATATTTTGGGATCTAATTTCTCTCTTAAAGATTCAAAGTAAGCAGAATATGCACTAGCCAATGGAATTGCATGTTGAATTGATGAAAACATCTTTTTCAAATCAAGTTCATTTTCTAAGAATTCTTTTACACATCCATATTTTAAGAATTGATAAACACTACTTCCACGACATGGCTCTGCCTTGGCAATGGTTCTATCTTCACTGACACAGCAAGAACATTGTAGAATACAAGAGTTAACATTGGACAATCTCATTCCATTGCCTCTACCCAATGCTCTTCTCTCGTGTCTAGTTTGTTTCTCCATGGAGGATAACATCAGAAATGAAAATTTCTCATTTCTTCTTGTCATGTAACTTTCCAATTTTCTTTTCTTTTTGCCATGTAAATTTTTGAAACAAAACTAGCTTACAACTTGACGTCTTTTAATCAATTATTTTCCAAATGTCTCATTGTGCTATTTGCGTAATTGCCAATTTCGAATTAGAGGGATCACGTTGTGCTCACGTTAAATTTTTTACTAATTTTGACTTCTATAATAACCAACAAAAGTAAGATTGCTCAAACTAAAATTTCCAGAGTGCGAAATCTTATACAAGATGGTACAAATGTAGAAAACCATATGTGAAACCATATTCTGCAATGTTCTAAAAGTTGATTATTACATTGCGGATGCAAAAACCATATGCTAAACACTGATGAGCTGTGATATTGCGTACACGATATTGTGGCTTCCCACACGATATCACGTACATGATATCGCATCCTACCTCATTGCCTATAAATAAGAGGTAAGCGCACTTGGTTTGCATAGTTAGTCTTAGTCCCTTACCCAAACTCTTGCCTTTTCTCCCTCTCAGAGTTAGAATTATTTTTGCGTGCCCACAGTAGGAGTCATAAAGTGAACGGATCTTTATTCGAGCATTATGCACCTAAGCATACCTTATGTACAGCAATAAAGACGAATTTTGTGATAAACCTTGCAACATTCAGAATAGATTAATTAATGTTAATTACTATTACTTAAATGCTTTTCTTAGTTAAGTAATGATTCTCTCTCACCCTACAACTCTCCTAAGTAAGCACACTCAGTACGATCACTTCGAGTATGCGTGTAATATTTGGTAACCCAGTAACAATTAGCGTTTGGTAATCTCAATAGTGTTGCACTGGTTCAAGATGTGTATGGCAAGTGAGAACAGATACTAGTGTTAGGATCAGATAGAGCCTAGTTAATAAGTAGTCAAATTAAATTAGTTACTTAGTTATCTCTCTCTTCTCCCTTATTAGTAGTAGGACATAAAAACACATAAAAAGTATAAAAATCATATGTCTCAAGTTTACTTAACCATACAATCATGACATACAAGTAAGCTTGGGAAGACAATGATTGATCAACCCATTCTTGTTCCATAAAGGCGCATTCGATCGGATCGTGCATGGACGCTCATATTCGTATGGTTGAGCTTAGGGATACCTCACCGCTCATCATTGGCGCCATTGCTGAGGACTTTGTTGTTTGTATGCTAACCAAAACATAGGAAATCTTTCACATCATTGGAATGACCCCTTGGGGTTGGTTAAACAAAAATAATAAATAATAATACATTGCACACTGAATAGACAATCATGTCTCCTTCTTCGTACGAAAGTATTTTACTGCCTAGGTCTGATACAGGGAACAATCGGAGGTGTAGTATACATGATAATCTGCCAGTCCCTCAATAGTTTCGTGTGGTATATGTTCATCTCAATGAATATGTATCAAATTTTACCTTTATCCTCCACCAGGATGAACAACTACATTGGCGAGATTTAGAAGGTAACATAGTGTTACCTCCTGATCGCTCTGTCCCGGGCATGCTTCTTCGTGATCTTAGACAAATTGGTATGCAACACTTATAGGCAGAGTATGTTGTGCATGATCATGACTCGAGAGAGTATTGACCCACAGAGGCACAATGTCAAAGGGATTTACAACAGGAGAGACGTCATGAATACATAAAGGGAAAGTTGTCGCAGAATGTCCCACATGTCCTAAGTGAAAATGAGGGTGGTGAACCTACCTTAGGAAGTTGCCTACACAATGATGTTCCTCCCATTGACTTCGGTCAAGGGGTTTTGTATCAGAATCTTTACTTGACTATCCATAACCCAGATTTTGGTACCGACAGAGACAAAGGGTTTGAAAAAGGAATATGAACACATGACAAAGATGGACATGCTGATCGTAATCGCGATCAAGGCCCTGACCACCGAAGAGGAGGAAGCAGGCACCAACATGGTGATGGTCCTCCTTCTTCTTCATGTTCATCGTCGCCTTCACCCTCTCCTTCAGGATCTAGACGTAGTCACAAGGAAAAAGACCATGAGGATAAGGGTAAGTGAAATGAGAGTCATAAACAAAATAGTCGAGAAAGGGGACGAGTGCACTCTAGAGAAACACACTATGAAAGAAGGAAGAGTAGGGAGCAACATAGGCATCATAGATGCCATAGACGAGATGATCACGATGAACCCCTGCTCACTACTCAAAGTATGCTAGACATAACTGAGGCTGTTAGAATCCCAACAAGGCACCAAAAAGATAGTAGGATCAAGAGATTAGACATGAAAAACATCCCACGATTTGAAGGGGGGTACAATGCTAATCCTCAAAATCATCTACAAGCATTTCATGATGCATGTGCCTTACAAAACATAGAAAGTGAATGGCAAAAGCTTAAGTTGTTCCCACAGACACTAGTCAAAGAAGCAGAGAGTTGGTACTAGTCCTTAGAATCAAAATCCATTTGTAGGTGGAGTACCATGTTAGAATTGTTCAATAATAAGTACCAAACGTACTCCCGAGTGTCCAACCTACGAAAGCAAATCCAAGGATGGAAACAAGGAGGCCATGAACCCTTGGACACTGCCATGGGCTACTATTATGCACTATTACATCGTTGTCCTAGCCATGGTTATTCGTAGAGGGATCAACTACGCCATCTCGTAGATGGGCTTAGGCATGAAATGCGAAGAACCCTTGGGACGTATGCCCAAGGGAGGCTATCTAAGCTTAGGACCCATCAAGTTCAAATATTATTGAAGCAAGTTGCTAAAGAAGAATGTGAGCTAAGGAAAATAGAGAGTGCGGAAGAATATAACAGAGATCCTTCCCTCCAAAAGAGGGAAGTAAGATTCTGTGAGGATGAAGAAGAGTCACCACTCGAAGAGATGGTGAATAAGAAAATCTTTCCTATCCAAAAATTAGCATTGGAAGTATCAGAAAAGGTAGACTAAATGTGGGACTCCCTAGATAATAGATTTCAAACCATTCTCAAAGTAGTAGAGGAGTCTAGAGAGCAAGGTAGTGATCATGAAAAAAGAAAAAAGAGAGAAACTGAACATGCACATAACAAGGGTAAGGGTAAAGTTGCCATCATCGAAGAGGTTGTGGATTCAGATATAGACAATGATAGTCAATGCAAGATATGCCAATATGACCATCCTAAAGGATGTTGCCCTATAATCTCACATATGTAAGAGTTTGGGGTGTATGCACTTAACCCACGATTAAACAAAAGGCAAACACCCCGAAGCTTATCTTATCCTCAAGGTAACCCAAGGTAGTTCCACCAACTCTTAACATATTATCCAAGTGGAACACCACCACAACCAATCGAGTAGTATCAACAGTGGCAATACCCACAATCATGGGGAATGCCACCATCACGACAATAGTATCCTTACCAGCAACCTGACCTGTATGGATATTACGTGTAGTAGCCAGTCTCTCCACGTGAATTTATTGGTCACATCACTCCTCAACCTCACTACCAAGCCCATGAGTATTCTAGGACTCCTTCTCCTCGTGGCGATGTTCCACAAACATACCATCCTTCTCATCCGACTGCACCTCTTCCACCCTTAACTCCATTGCCACCTGCTCCAACTATGCAAGGTGAAATCCCTACCTAGCCACAGCAACATAACGCCACAAGGGTTGTTAACCCTCAACCTACTGTTGGTTTTGATAGCCGCATGAAGAAAAGACATTTTTTTAGAACCAAAAGTCCAACTAAGCCCTTGCAACCACAAGCGGTTGATTCTTCAACCGACTCACTATCACTTGAAGCTTCGAAGCTCCCTTCAACCCAAAAACCACGCTCAACACATACAGTCATGTTAACTCATGTTGTCGCCGATTGGATAAAAGCTAGCCATCTTCCTAGGAAATTCTCTGATCCTGGGAGTCCTCTGATATATCTACAAATTGCTGGAAATGAGTCATGAAAAGCTCTTTTGGATTCAGGTTCTAGTATCAACTTAATGTCTCAAGAAATGTACAAAGCCTAGAACCTGCCTCTGCTAAAAAAGAGTAACATTCATTTGGAGTTGGCCGACCAGTCCATCATTGTCCCGTTGGGACTAGTGGAGGACATTGTCACCACTGTTTATGGGTGGTCGTATCTAGCTAACTTCATAGTGATTTAAGTAAACAACAGTAAGGGGGACTTCCCAATCATAATGGGAAGAGCATGGCTAAGCACAGTTGACGCGTGCCTAGGAATCTTCGATCTTTCCCTGGAAATATCAAAGGAAAATACATTTGGAAAGATTGAGAAGAAGAAAGTTCCATGCATCATGTATAGTGACTCAGGGTGTAATTGCATGTAGAAGTCATGGTTTGTGCAATGTTTAACATTGCCTGCATGTAATCAGTGTGCCCAAGTGACTGATATACAAAGATGGCTATATGCAGCAGCCACAAGACAGGAAGACACCTAGTGGCTGATAGCTGATCAAGAGAGCAGTTCAACTATATGCATGGAACCAACTGAGGGTTTGACTTGCACTTACATCAATAGCATAGACACATTAGATCAAGTCCATCGCCAACTTCCAAGTCTTGCTCTTAAAAATATCAACTAGGGAAAGTTAGAAATCCCTGATAAGTTTAAGCAAGAGCCCCTTGAGCTAAAACCATTGCCCACCGGTATGGAATATATGTTTCTTAAAAATGGAAAATCAATAATTATTAACACTAAGTTGGCTCTGCAACAAAAAGAGAGACTACTAAAGGTAATAAAAAAATGGTTAAAAGCCTTTGCTTGGTCATATCCCAAATTAACTAGAATAGACCCTAGGATATGCCAACATAGAATTCATACAGACCCCTCCATGAAGCCTCGGAGACAACCGTAGAGACGATTGAATCCAAAGCTGAAGCAAGTAGTTAATGAAGAAATTGAACAGCTTCTAAAAGCTGGGTTCATATACCCCATTGTTGATAGCAAATGGGTTAGCCCCTTAGTTATAATGCCCAAAAAGGGAGGCAAATGGAGGGTGTGCATAGATTTCAGGCTATTAAACCTGGCAACATTTAAGGACCACTTTTTGTTGCCATTCGTAGACCAAGTCTTAGACACCATTGCAAGGCATCGCTACTATAGTTTTTTGGATGGGTACAGTGGGTACAACCAAATAAAAATAGCCCTAGAAGACCAATCCAAGACTATGTTCACTTGTCCTTGGGGAACATTTTCATACAAATAGATGCCATTTGGCTTGTGCAATGCCCCTGCAATGTTTCAACAATTAGTTATAAGCATATTCTAGCAGCAGATAGGAAACGATGTGGAGGTCTTCATGGATGACTTCTCCACCTACGGAACAAACTTTGATCAAGCCTTGGACCGGTTAGAGCAAGTATTAAAACGATGTGTAGAAACCAATTTGAGGCTCAACTGGAAAAAAAGCCATTTAATGGTCTAAGAAGACATTGTACTAGGACATAAAATTTCATGAATAGGGATAGAGGTAGACCCCGAAAAGATCAAAGTTATACAAGGAATTACCCATCAACCAGAAACTATAAAAGATATCCGATCATTCCTTGGACACACTGGCTCCTACATAAGGTTTATTGAGAACTTTTCAAAGGTTGCAAAACCATTGGTTGAATTAACGAAAAATGACATACCTTTCGAATGGACCAGGAAATGAGAAGTAGCTTTCCAAACTTTAAAAAAGAAGCTCATAGAAACACCCATTCTATAAGCTCCTGACTAGTCCAGACCATTCCACATAATGACTGACACGTCCAACTATGCTTTAGGAGTTGTACTTCCACAGTTAGATGATCAAAAATGTCCTTATTACATCCACTGTGCAAGTAGAAGTATCATTGGTGCACAACTTAACTACACTACAACAGAAAATGAATTAATAGTTGTAGTGTTTGCACTAGAAAAATTTAGGCACTATGTCTTAGGCTATAAAGTATTCGTACACACGGATCATAGTGCAATAAGGTTCCTAATGAATAAGCCAACAGTAAGCACTCACATCATACAATGGCTTGTAATCTTACAAGAGTTCAATCTTACGATGATCGATTGTAAAGGCATCAAGAACGTAGTTGCTGATCATTTATCTCAATTGTGATGGGACAACAAAGAAGATGAGTATCCAATTTCTGATTATTTCCTAGATGAACTCCTCTTTGTAGGTGTAGTGAATAATCAATTAACCAAGGAGACAAACTGGTATAGTAGCATTCTCACCTATCTCCTTACACAACAAACACCACAAGGGTTTGACAATAAAAAGAAACAACAGTTTCTTCATTGAGCTAAGCATTTTATGGAAATCAATGGGCAACTTTACAAAGGATGTCCTGATGGCTTGGTCCGATGATGTGTTTCTAATGAAGATCAACTGCGAGTTCTCCAAGATGCTCGTGAGGATCCTTGCGGGGGTCATTACGCTGGGAGATGAACAACCATTAAGATCTTGCTTGCAGGATATTATTAGCCTACATTGTTTCTGGATGCCCATCATTTCATCCAATCTTGTGAGTGCTATCAATGTGATGGGGGGGATGACTGCTAGAATGGAGGGGCCGCAATAATGGATCCAACCTTTAGAACCCTTAAACATTTGGGGAATTGATTTTATGGGGCCGATTACACCAATGTCCAATGGAAAGACTTATATTATTGTTGTCGTTGATTACCTTACAAAATGGGTAGAAGCAGCTACTGTTAAGGATTGTACATCATCCACAGCTGCACAATTTGTCCAACAACAAATTGTAAACAAGTTTGGTGTGCCTCGTGCACTTATTTCAGATAATGGTACATACTTCATAGGTGCGACTTTTTGAAAATTAATGCAATGCTTAGGGGTTGAGCACAAACTGACCACACCATATCACGCCCAAGCAAATGGTCAAGTCGAAGTTACCAATAGGGAGATTACGAAAATATTGCCAAGAACCATTAGCAAGTTTAGGTGAGACTAGAGTACTAAACTGAACGATGCTCTTTAGGCATATCGCTCCACATGGAAACTCCCTATAGGCTACTCTCCCTATGAGTTAGTGTACGGTAAATTACCAATGCTTCCCATTCAAACTGAGCTCCGTACACTCTCCACAGCATGTGACATCAACCTTAACCTTGATTTAGCACAAAAAAACGGTTGATGACCCTTAACCTACTAGATGAGAACCGATTGGCCACCCTGTCATCTAACGAATTACACAAGGCCTTCAATAAATAATGTCATGACCTAAGGATTAGAAGAGTTAAATATCAACCAGGAGATAAGGTTCTCTACTGGAATCCCACACATGTGCCACAACATACCAAATTTCAAACATTATGGGAGGGACCTTATGTCATTCATGCAACTTTTCCTTTAGGGGCCATGATGATATACAAACCTGAGAGCCCGGATAAAAAATTGTTGGTCAATGTCCACAAACCGAACCTTTCCATGAGCTTAGATTAGCTAGTACCCATACTACCTCTGTTGGTGGACAACCTTGCTCGCTATTTCGAATCTCCCCCTTCCAACTCAATCGTGGGGGAGATGGCCACCACTGCTAACCGTTCTAAGCCCTAAGCTCTTTTTATATTTTTTTTACACATTTTTGTTTTACACATTTCTTCAATCTTTCTTATTTTTTTTTTACACCATCGTTCACATTTTTACTATTTCTTTGTTTGGTTGTTTTACTTTCATTCATCATAAAATAAGTGCTCCTAATGGTGGATTGAATTATATACTATTGATTGCTAATGTTTGGTTTTTACCTCTGAATTATGATGCTGATATTATGATATGGTTCTTTTGATAAAACAGGCAATGAGTCCACATCGCCCATTCACCCGTTCCACTTTATGGTCTCCCTTAGTTTTGGAACTGTATTGTCCCTTTTTCTAACTAAACTTATTAATGAACAGGTGGCTTGGTATTCTTCAAACTGAGGAAGGACTCAATAGATGAAAAGGGTGTGACTTTAAGGGAATTCGATGCATGTGTGTTGGCCATTCTCTTGGGTGCTTGGATGCTTTTTCTTGAGTTTTCCACCATTGTACCATTGATCAAATATCAGGAAGCTAAGTGAATAAAAATAAGTCTTTACATGGTGTGGTTCTCACAAAAAAGAAAGAAAGAAAGAAAGTGGGAATTCAAAGCACACCCATTAGACATAATAAAGAAATATGGGTTGCAAGCACTAGTTATGGCATTGGAAAGACATGTTACCCATGCTTGAAGGTTCACTTTAACTAAGGCCCTTTCTCGCTTTCTGCTTCTCCATCTTGCTCTCCTTGGAATGGTGGTGACTCTTTGGGGAAGCATTCTTGTTACTTCAAGGGGATGGATTGGCCAAGTGTATTGATGCAAGGTCACTGAATGTGGTTGGTTTGAGTTTGAATTTGGAATGAGTTCTACTCAGTCACATTAAGCATGACATACACAGTGGACTTTATACAACCTTGCTCTTGGAATTCCATTCCATTTTCTACTCTCCATATTTCTTCCCATTTTCCACCTCATTGCTAGTTTTATGATTAGTCCATATCTTGGTTGATGCATTGTTTTTCCTTGGTAAACTCTTGTGGGTAAGTTTTTAACTCTTGCTTTCAAATGACATTCCTAGAGCTTACGGACTCTTTGTTTTGTGGGTTTGTCAGGGCATAAAGGGCATGAGCCTGCTTTGGGGAGGACCCACTAGCATTCCTTTTTGGTGCAATTGTTAAGTTCTTTTCCTTAAACATTATCTGAAATCAAGCATTTCTCATTTCATCCCCATCTTTGACATCCACTTTATTGGCGTTGTTGTTGTTATTTTTTCGATCTTTTTTGTTCCTTATATTTTTCCATCTTATTGCTACCAAAGGTTCACTCTTAGTCATGGGGGCCTTGGCACAAATTTTTCACTTTCTCCATTCTACTATTTGCCTAACCCATGCACCTTGGGTAGTTATTAGTAATAAACCTCTAACCCAGTTTTTGCCATAACCACAACCCAGCCAATGCGCTTTATATCGAGGCAAGGTATCAATTGCATTGTGGCTTACTTATCCTTGCTCATTCTTGATTGTGTTGTGTGTGCAGATGGCAATTACATGAACTATGGATTAGAATAGGAGGAAGCACTCGGGATGGACTGGAGCTAGAATGTTTACGCCGGGAACAAGTCTGGGCGCGTGCTTATGGATAAACAACAGAGGGCATAATCTCAGCATGGGTAGCAACACACCTCATTTTCTTTTCTCCCTCTTTTTCTCTTCAAGCTATCAAGTGAAGGTCTGGATGTCATCCATGTACAGTGTTCACCACAAACGGCATGAACACCAATGTTGTAATATGTTTAACAATCCGTTCACCAGGCACTTTGAGTCTGTTATTCCCTATCGCTATCAATTTTCATTTAGTCAATAATCCCATACGTTCTCAATATTTTGTAAGGAACTCGAGGACGAGTTTTCATTCAATCGTTGGGGTATGAGGAGTCACGATATCGCGTCTTGCCTCATTGCCTATAAATAAGAGGCAGGTGCACTTGGTTTGCCTAGTTAGTCTTAGTCCCTTATCCAAACTCTTGCCTTTTCTCCCTCTTAGAGTTAGAATTATTTCTGTGTGCCCGCAGTAGGAGTCATAAAGTGAACGAATCTTTATTCAAGCATTGTGTACCTGAGCACACCTTGTGTACGGCAATAAAGATGAACTTTGTGATAAACCTTGTAGCATTCAGAATAGATTAATTAATGTTAATTACTATTACTTAATGCTTTTCTTAGTTAATTAATGATTCTCTCTCACCCTACAACTCTCCTAAGTAAGCACATTCAGTATAATCACTTCGAGCATGCATGTAACATTTGGTAACCCAGTAATGATTAGCGTTGGTAATCTTAGTAGTGTTGCACTGGTTCAAGATGTGTATGGCAAGTGAGAACATATACTAGTGTTAGGATCAGTTAGAGCCTAGTTAATAAGTAGTCAAATTAAATTAGTTACTTAGTTATCTCTCTCTCCTCCCTTATTAGTAGTAGGACATAAAAACACATAAAAAGTATAAAAATCATATGCCTCAAGTTTACTTAACCATACAATCATGATATACAAGTAAGCTTGGGAAGACAATGATTGATCAACCCATTCTTGTTCCACAAAGGTGCATAAGCACTTAGTCCTTGGAATTCGATTGGATCGTGCGTGGACACTCGTATTCGTATGGTTGAGCTTAGGGGTACCTCACTGCTCATCAAACACCAATGACTTATGTACACTATAGATGCAAAAACCATATGTTAAACACCAATGACTTATGTATAGCTTTGTAATGATGATTTGGGAACCTCTAACTTGCAACTCCAATCTTTTGCTGTTCTGCTAAAATATATACATCATAGCTAATAACATGAATAAATAAAATCTATGCACCACATCTTTTATTTCAATAAAATAATACATTTTTGTGTAACAAAATCTCATTATTCAACTCAAAACATAGTTTAATGAGAATTTTATGCATAGTATTTACCACTTGAATCAGCCTATAACTTGGTGTTTCTAAATTAAAATTGTTACTCCTAGGCTAGCACTTCATTATTTCTACAGGCAGATTTGTATTCTATTATTTTAACATTAAGTTATTTAGACAACAACATATAAAACATAACTTTAGGTGAGATTTTGTAAATAAATTGATTTTTAAAATTTTAAAATATATGGTAGAATATTTAATTTACTTGGATGGTTGAACATGTTTGTCTATGTTATATTTTTTAGTTAGTAAGAACTTGCTAGTTTGAGTTATACATTAGACATTGCTATGCTCTTAAAATTCTTCTAAATTATTATGTTAGGTTGACTAACTCACTAACTAGTATGTTGTGTATTCAAGGAGAACTATATCTTATAATGTAATCTATTAAATGGTTCCATATTACAATAGACATCGTTCTAAAGGCTTCTCATGAAAGAGCACCAATCATGATAAAAACCTTACATCATTAAAATGTATTACAAGTTTAGCATTTAGAGCAAAGTTGTAATTCTAAACTACGACTACTTTAAATGCACTATATGTAAGTTAGATAAACCTAAGTGACTAGCCTAGCTTAACTATAGATTTCATTGACTTATTATATAAAATATTGAATATTTTTTTTTAACTTATAGTTTTGACAACTCTTGGTTAATAAGAGAAAACATAAGATAGGTTCAAACCAAGACATATTTGATAGTGAGGAAAGGTAGGTCAAACCAAAAATAAGTTGACTATATGTATAGCCCAAGACATATAGTCAATAGGGTATATTAAAATAATTTTATAAGAATATAATGACACCTTGACCTTAACTCAAACCGATAACCTCTTGTTTAATCAGGCAATGAGCTAACTACTTGAGCAACCTATGATTAGCTAAAGAAGAATACATATGTCTTTTTAATGTATCATATTGGCTATATGTCTTAGAATATACTTAAGTCATTGTTTTAGGTTATAACAGTATAAAAAGCATAGGTTTACTTATAGCATTAAAAATTTTCTCAATTTAAAAAAAAAGCCTAACTTCTAAAGTTACAAGGGGTTCTAATCATACATATATGAGATCAAGTTTTTAATTAATAGAATAAAATATCATATAATTTGAAAATTACACAATAAAGCAATTAATTGTATATATCATTAAAAGGGTTCATATAAATTTCAGTAATATGTTTAACCAAACATCCTTTTTTGTTAGAGCATATTTCCTCCCCACATGTATTCAAGGAGATATGAATTATGTAATTCTCACCTTGACCATTTTGTGGAATGCTAGCATTTATTGCTCACCATGTGACTTCAATAGTATTTGTATGAACACCTATTACTGGTCTTTAAAATGCAACGAGTAATTCACCATCCTATGATCAAAATGAAGTTGATGAAGCCATTCTAAATCATAAGCCTTCCACATATCACTATAAATGATAGAGGTTGGCTTAATCCTTTCATAAATACAATTTATCAATGTTTCCTTAGACCTATTTTAAACAACAACAAGAAACATATTGTTTGAGTCACATTCAATTCCTCCAAATACCCAACGATATATAACAGGTCTACCTTTGTTATATTAAACCAATCCACAACTGTGTGTTTTGAAACTTGGTTTTGAACTTCTACATAAGCATTTCTAACTCCAATCATACATAATCATAAGTATTTTCTTCGATTCTAATTTAGATTTTATGAACTACGTCCCAAAACACATGTTTTCTTTTTTGTTATATTGAAGACATACAAATCTACATCCTTCTTTCTTTGAAGAATCTTTTTGTTTTGTCATTGCTGATATAGTTTGAACATACTTTTTCTCTATACAAAAGGCCTATCTCTTGACCAAAATTAATACAATCTCTAATTTTTGAATTTTTTGAAATAGTTGTTCTTTGGTAGTTGATGAAAGATCTTGAAATGTAAATACATAAGTTTGACTATTTAAAATTTTCTAAAATAATTTATAAATGATATAACTAGATAAAACTCAATAAAAAATACCATCTCAACTTAGAAATACTCACAAAACACTAGTGCAACTAAACTATATACAAAACTGCAAAAAAAAAAAAGAAGAATAGTCTAATAAAAAAATGCAAAATTTTTATCTAAAATGATAAAAAAATACTTAAAATTAACTTATTAGTACATTCAATATATTCTTATTAACTTATTAGATTAATGTTCTATTTGAATTATAATAGCATACTCTATCTTTTGTCCACAAATTATTAAATATTTTTGAATAAAGAAATATATGCTTGCGAATCTTATCCATCAATGAATCTTCCAAAAATGCAAGGTATAGGAAACAAATTTTGATTAAATTGGCGCGTATTTTAAAGCATCAGAACAGGCTGTATAAATTTCATCCATACTTTTTGCTGCACTAAATCTCAGGTCAATAACAGGGGACTGGCAGCTGGAGACACACACGTTTTTGTTGTTGAATAAAAGTTGTAATGAACTAATTTTTATGCTGCCAGCCCCGATTTGTCCTTTTCAAAAACTAATTTTTACGGTAGAGCGGACTTTGAGGATACACTGTGAAGGGCCCAGATTTTTAATACTAAAAATACATGTAAATTGCTCAGTCGTACCCATATCTGACGTGTATCTTAGTTATCAGAAGTTCTATCTCAAAATTTATGCAGCAACACAATGATGGCATCCACGCAAGGATGATTGATACATGCTCCACCGTATCACAAGTGGGGTGTACTGGAAATTTGTATGGCCTTGGCAAATTTGAATGTTGCCTAAGGTTTAGATTCCTGAGTGTTGGCGCATGGAAAGCATATGAAATTTCAGGGGTTATCGATTCATTGATGATATGCATAGAAGCGTACATGACAACGGTTAGGGGACAAATTGCGGAGTCTGGATTCTGGAATCAAGTGTCACCACAGTCAGCACGTTGAGACGTGGTATGTATCGCATTTTGCGCTTCTGAGTCATCATCGCTGTAAAATCGCAGAATAAAGACTGGTAAACGGCATCGTTATGTCTTGGCATCCGTGGAGAGAGCCAATCCAGAAGGGCCGTTGCTGGGCTCCAGCTATTTAGAACGTGCCTCTGTGAGCACCAGTGGCGTTTACCGGAAATTTGTAGGCCCATGCCACATAAATGAATGTTCGATTCCTGAATTGTCTGTCGAAAGCATGTTAAATTTCAGAGCTCATCGACTGATCAATGATACACATAATAGTTTACGGGGCACCGCATACATCGCCAGTCTGGATTTTGGAACCGACTGCCAGTACAGTCAGCACGTTGAAAAAGACGTGGTATTTATCATTTTTTGCGTTTCTTGCGCTTCTGATGCACCGTTGTAAATTGCAGAGGCAAGTCTGGTACGCCGTCAATATGTTTTTCCGTCCGTGGGAGCGAAGAGAGGCATTAAATAAGGGCCGTTGCTCGGCTCCAGCCATTTAGAACTTGCCCCTGCGCCGGCTCCGGTGCTTCGCGTAATTCTCGCTCCATTTTTCCTTTTGCTGAGGTGTTGAGGGTTTTCACTCGCCTTGTTCTTCGCAAGGAAATCCATATCATCGTGTTCATCGGAGTTCTACCAAGTCAAGGACCTTCTTTGGCAAGAAAAGTTCTTTAACGGTAAAGAAATGTTGCCGTATTTTGGCTGTGGCAAACAAATCTATTTTATTTTGCTCTATGTTTCGGTTTTAAGTTCGTTTAAACTCTTCTGAGTTGTTATGATACGAATCCCCGAGAAATGCGATGTTTGCTGCCATTTTTTGCTTTTTCTTGTGTTTTGACTGCTCACGAGAACAGCAAGCGATGATTTTCCGTTTATGATTGCGAGCTTGTTCGACTGTCGTTAGCAGGGCATCGTTTCTGAATGTAATGTTGTTTTCCGTGTAAACGTTACTCTTATTTCTTTGCCTGTTATGATCAGCTGATTTTGGTGTTCTAACAGAACATATGATTCCAGCGAAAGGGCAAAACACGGCTTTGCTCTGACAGCGCAGAGCTTCAAGGAACAGAAATTGTTCAGCTATTTGTTTTGGAGGAAAAATGGCGAGAAGAGCTGTCTGTTTTGGAGCAAAAATGACGAGAAGCGGCTCGAGGCGGCTGAGTTCGGCAATCGCGGCTGCGTTGTTTGGAATTCTTTTGGTCATTACTGTGTGCTCTGCAGAAAGAGCTTTTCCCAGTTCCGCCTTCGTGCTTTTCAATGGCCAAGATTCAGAGGAATCTGCAATCTTGAAGGAGCTTGTGACGAAGGCAGGACAATTCATATGGCAGCCACATGAATCCGAATACCGGCATATATGGCCTGTAAGTCGTTGCTATAGGCTTTCTTTTTCCTCTTTTCTTGGCCATTGATCGAATATTTTATAGTCAATGAGCTTAGCTTTCTCAATGTCCGATGCGTCGAAGAAAACGCAACGCTATTGGACAGATTTAGGTTGGAATCTTAATATTCTTGCGTAGTGTTTCGGATCTGATAGTTGCAGCTTACCATGCCATGATTGCGCTTGTCTGGCTAGAAAGCAGTTACAAGCATATTTGTTGAGTTATGCAGAGATAGATTTCTGCAAAGCCACGATTTTGATGTATCGTTGTAGGTGTATTGAATTTTTCCCTTTTGCTGAAAGTTGTTACTATTTATTTACGGGCGGTTGTCTGTGCTAAGAGTATCAGTCTTTTTTTGCAGCCAATGAAATTCGGGTGGGAGATAGTTCTTGGAACGATGATAGCGTTTTTTGGAGCGGCTGTTGGTAGTGTTGGAGGAGTTGGTGGTGGTGGAATTTTTGTTCCCATGCTCACTTTGATTATTGGCTTTGATGCCAAATCTTCGACAGCCATTTCCAAATGTAAGAGAAGGCGTTTTATTTTCTTAGGACATTTCCAGCCTTATTTCTCAGCTATTTTTCTCATGCTGTTTATGCACACTTTCTTTATACTGTTTGTTTTCTTGAGTAGAAGTCTCTGTTTAAGGTTTCTGAAGACTGTCATGTAGTTTGCGACCCCTTTTGTTCTATTATCCCTATTGCTCATCTATCCTTGCATTAATTCTTTCCCGAGTCTATTCATGCTTGGGGCAAGATGAACTAAATTGGACTGAGCTGATGCTTCCATATGGTTGTGACAGGTATGATCATGGGAGCGGCAGGATCCACTGTTTATTACAACCTCAAAATGAAGCATCCAACCTTGGATTTACCCATAATAGATTACGATCTAGCTATGGTTTTTCAACCCATGCTTATGTTGGGCATCAGTATTGGAGTTGCGTTCAATGTTATTTTTGCTGATTGGATGGTTACGGTTTTACTCATAATCTTATTCATAGGTACGACCCAGTTATCAAATTTTAACCTTCAAAGGCATACCAGTGATAGGTCTGTTGCTCAAACAATTGAATCTTATTTTCTGCGCAGCTACATCTCTGAAGGCATGTTTCAAAGGAATAGAAACATGGAAACAGGAAACTTCACAAATGAAGGTGCGATATTTTAGCACTACATTAAAGAGAAGTATCGATGATATGTAGTTTTGATAGGTGTGTTCTGACTCTTGAAGCGAATTCGTTTGTGGCAATTGCATATCAGGAAAAAGAGGAGGAGCGTTCGAGAAAAAAGCCAGCAGAATCGGCATTTGAAGGTGAGAATTTTTGGGTCATAACTCTCATTCTCTTCTGATCTTGTCATCCCCGTCTCTTAGATCATCGGATTAAATGAAAATGTTTATTAAATACAGAAGACAATGCCGTGGATTTCACTGCTCTACCTGGCGAGCCTGAACCCAACGTTTCAGAGCAAACCCGAAATGACAGCAAACGAGGGGATGTTGCTGTGAGTTTCGCCATCATAAACCAAGCCGCATTGTTTTTATACAAGTCCCAAAAATTGTTAGTGTAAATAAACAGATGTTATTTGATTTAAGATCTGTCTAAAGTTCCTTTCAATAATTTCAGGACACAGTCTTGCTCAACATTCGATTGAAAGAATTAGCAATGCTTCTGTTCGTATGGTTTGCGTTTTTGGTATTGCAAATTGCCAAGGTAGCCGTCTTGTACATGCTTCTTTTTGTTTTAAAGATTTATCTTTGATTTCAGAACTTCTTGTTCTTGCGGAAATCTCACCCGTTTCTTACTGCATCAACATTTCTGCTATATTTATCATTTCTAACGCTTCAAAATTTCTTCACGCAGACGCACTCGGCGACATGTTCTACAAAATACTGGGTGTTCAACTTATTACAGGTAATTTGTGTTTCTCAAGCTTAATATCATAACTGGTGAAATTATTGTGTTACAAAATACTGAATCATGTTCTTTCTCGTCAGGTCCCTGTTGCCTTTAGTGTGAGCCTTTATGAAGCTGTTTCCTTATACAGAGGAACCAAAGTGGTTGCTTCTAAAGGAGCAGCAGGAGTAAACTGGAGAATACCCCAGATTTGCCTCTATCTCTTCTGCGGAATCGTGGCTGGAGTGGTTGGTGGCCTTCTTGGACTTGGAGGAGGATTTATTCTGGGCCCTTTGCTGCTAGAATTGGGAATTCCACCTCAGGTTTTGGTCTTTTATTGGCTTAGCATTTTAGTGATTTTACCCGTTCAATTGCCAACAGGATGATCTGCCCATGATAAAATCACCTACTTGCAGGTGTCTAGTGCCACGGCAACATTTGTTATGATGTTTTCTTCATCAATGTCTGTTGTGGAATACTATTTTTTGAAGAGATTTCCGGTTCCTTACGGTATGTAGAACGTGTGCAATGCTATTTAATTTTTATACATCTGAGTTTCATTTTCCGTTAGTAGGTTGCAACTACTTAGTTTATTGCTTAAGCACTTCACAGTTTTTTGCATTTATCTAATCATTGGTCTGTTGTCTTTGTTAGCTGCATATCTGTTCGTGGTATGTTTTATTGCTGCCCTTTGGGGACAGCACGTGATTCGGAAGCTGGTCATCTTGTTAGGAAGAGCATCTTTGATCATCTTCACACTAGCTTTTGTCATTTTCTTAAGCGCTATTACCCTAGGTAATTTACTAAATATAATGTTTATGTGCACGTTAGCAACCAAGCAGCTTTTATGTGCTTTAAACGAAAGTTCCGAGTCTTACTAAGTACTCTGATATTTGCAGGAGGAGTTGGTATTGTAAGAATGATTACCAAAATTCAGAAAGGGGAATACATGGGTTTTGAAAATCTCTGCACTTATGATCCATGATCCTCACTGTGCAACGGTTACTGTGAATTACCCTTCTCTCTTGTTAAATTGCAGCAAAAGGCTGTGATGTTTCTCCTCTGAATCTAAAGTTCTGCTTACGAGAAAGGCCATTGTATCTTTGACTGAAAGTGGTTTAAGTTTTTAGCATTTATCTTTCCATGAATCCCGTAAGATTTAACTTCTGTCCAAAAGAAATTGGTTGCTGTAAAACCGCTGGCATCTTTGTCATGCCAGTGAACATCGAGGTGCAATATTATATCTCTTTCCAGCCATGCTATTGGAACTGTTCCCTTTTCTCTGGTTGAATTTTGATCAGGTCGTCAATTTCCTTGTTTTGGATCCATATCTATTTTAATATCAAACCCACCGTCAAGATTTTTGATTAAAAAACCCCCGGGATTTGTTCACCAGAGTAAGTGCACCGCACGGCACCTCCAATACCATATGAAGTTCGTGAACGATAATTGTACTCCGCTTTGACGGTCCGCATTTGGTATGATCCCAAATGCGGTCTCTCTGTTGACACGAGGAACAGCAGACCAAGTCACATAAGAGGGCTGAACCCACACATCGGATCCTCTGGTGCTGTACATGGAAAACAAAACTTATTCGAAAGAAAAGCTTCAGTGTTAAAAACAAAAGTGCATAAAAAAGCCCGGATCATTGATCTAAATTCAACTGGACTTTTGTGCAAAGCGGCCCGAAGTAAGCGACAGGAAAGACGGCCAATGGCTCCTGGCAGTCCTAGATCTTGTAGAGCTGGGATGAATACTTGTAGAGCTAGGATGAATATCCGAGTACCAACCTGATGGGCTGAGTTATGATCGAACACAAGAAAGATGGAACTTGGATTGTCTAATCGATGTGGAAGACAACAAACGATGAAGTCCTGTACGCATGGATGCTATAGAATCGTACTGGTAACAGGGGCGCCCATGACACGGTAGATTGTGTTTTTTCTCTTCCAAGAAGGAAGCATCGTCGCAGTTTCCTACGTTTGGTTCCATCCTCCTTTCTAAAACAAGCGATGAAGTCCTGTACGCATCAATGCGATAGAATCGTACTGGTAACAGGGGCATTGATAGCATCGTACTGGTAACAGGGGCGCCCATGACACGGTCGGTGTGTTTTTTCCTTCCAAGAAGGAAGCATCGTCGCAGTTTCCTTTTGCTACGTTTTGTTCCATCCTTTCTAAAAACAAACGACTGTACGCATCAAAGTGGTAACAGGGGCGACCGTGACACGGTACGTTGTGTTTTTTCTGTTCCAACAAGGAAGTTGTGTTTTTTCTGTTCCAACAAGGAAGCATCGTCGCAGTTTCCTGGGTTTTGTTCCATCTTCCATCTTTTCTACGTGCAGGCTGCTGCATAATTATGAAACCAGGAAGCAACGCTGAAGCTTCCTAGAGTTTGTCCCTGCATCCGTTTGTTGATTGTGGATGTTACGGTAAGTCTTCTGCGAGTTGGGTCGCGAAGATACGAAAATGTGACTTAGGGGTATTAAAAGTTAAAAAAGGTTTTAAAAAAACCAGAGTACAAAGGAGAGGCGTTAGGGGGCTTCTTTTGCAGGCAGCTTCTTTGAGGGCCCACATGAATCGATCTTCTTTATTCAAGAAAGATTCCCCTTGAAGAAAGGCCAAACAGAATTGGGGAGGCCTCAACATGTATACATCCTAAAAACCAAACCTGAAAGCCTCTCTACGGGGGAAGGAAGGGGATGAAATAAGGACCTGCTTAAAAAAAAAGAAAATCAATTGACAAGAAAACAAAAGAGCGCTCGGGCATTAGCTTTTAAACAATGTGTCCTTGAATCCATAAAGGGAGAACATTAGCAGGAGAATTTTTTTGAAAAACCACATTACATTGAAACTTCCAAATGGCATGAAGGATAAGGGGATGAAAGTAACACCAAGTATAAAGTAGAGATTTTCGAAGTTGAGGAGTGTCACCAAATAAAGCTTCATTAAACCTGCACATTGAGATTAACTTTCCAAACATGGTTAAATCTTGGCCAAATATTAGTATTAGAATTAACAAGAGAATACACAATCTTAGAATGATAAGGAAAAACTGATGATCATTAATCCAAGAAAAATTTAGAAAATCATTATGAGAATCCTGAATAGCTACACTTTTGTTCAAGCTATTCAAAATATCAGAAAAGGTAAACTTTTGAGAAGCATTGATACTGTAAAGATATTGACACTCTAACCAAGTTATCCAATGGTTATTTAAGTGAAAAAATGAAAGAGAGGAGATGCCAAGCTTGTTCCAAGTACTACAAAGACGAGGATGCTTAATAGCCCAAGGTTCATTGTTAATGGGAAGCCACCCAGGAGAAATCTTATTAGGCATAGAGGAAGAAACAATAATATTATTAAAGTTCCAAAACTCACTAATAAAACTCCAAGCCTTCTGAATGTGCTTGATGACGATGGAACTTGAAATAGTAATACCTTGAGGAAAAAGATCAAGTTAAAAAAATGACTTTTTTTTTCAATAATACTACCTTTAGGCTTTTCTATTTGAATGCACTTAAGGAAAAGAAGCTTCCAAGGCTTAGGACTAGATAAGCATTTAGCCACCCACTTGGCACATAAAACAACATCTTGCTTGTAGTAGTTTAGAAGTCATAAGCTACCATCCTCTTTGTGGGAGATCCAAATGTTCTAAGCAACCTAACAAAATCATTTCCTAGAATGGCTACTATTCCAAAGAAAATTTTTAATAAGTTGATCAATGCGACGATAAGCAGAAATAGTAGGAGCCCAATACGAAGAATAATACACATGAGTAGCTTGGATGAAATGCTTGCAGACAATAAACTTGTCGGCCATAGAAAGCTTCTTCTCCTTCTACTTGACAAGTTTTTGTTCAATTTTCTTCACCGTAACATCCTATAAAGTTTTGGAAGATCCAACAAAGGAAAAGGGAATGCCCAGCCATTTGAAAACATAATCCTTTTCTAAAAAATGCCAAGATTTAGACAAAGCCCAATCTTGAACACCCTTATTGCAAAAGATTGAAGATTTAACCCAATTAACTTGAGAGCCAAAGAGCCTACAATATGGATCAACATGATAGAAAAGATGATCAACAATAACTTTGTCCTTTTTAATCATAAAAAGGAGTCATTTACAAAATGCATAGTTAGTAAGGAAGGAACATTGGCATCAATGAAAATGCCTTAAAGCAAATTCTATTCCTTGTCCTTATAAATAGCATGACTTAAAAAATTAGCAGCGAGGATGAAGAGATAAGGAGCAAGAGGGCAGCCTTACCTAACTAAGTGCTCTAGCTTAAAACAATTAGTGAAGATAACATTAGTAGCCACAAGGCCATTAACATTTGCAAAGAGAGTCTCCACCATTCTAATAAATTTTTCGTGAAAACCGTATTTACGAAGGTAGACAATAATAAATTGCCATTCAATTTTATCATACACTTTAGCATAATCAAGCCTAAGAAAAGCTATGTTTTGATTGGAATCCTTAGCCCATTGCATACCCTTCCATGCCGCAACAACATTATCTAAAATATATGTGCCTTTGACAAAATTAGTTTGCACTAGGGTAATTAGCTAAGGAATAATTGACTATAATCTTCAAGCTAGACATTTGGCCAAGATTTTGTAAATAGAATTTAGAAGAGTAATATGACACCAATTACCAATCAAAGAGAGATCACCTATTCTTAGGAATAAGACAGATGACTCCTCTATTAAGCTTGGGTCTAAGAGAATGCTAAGTAATGGCTTTAACAAAAATACAATAAAGGTCTGAACCAAAAATATCCCAATGATTTTTAAAGAATTTGATGGGAATACCATCAAAACCAAGACCTTTATCATTGGCCAAGCTAAATACAGTTGCTTTGATTTTAGAAAGAGAGATATCTTGAGCTAGAAGATGGTTGTGACTGCTATGGACGATATTAGGTAAATGATTAGAATTAGTGAAAAAGTCATCTTGATCAAACCCATTTGAGACAAAGATATGTTGAAAATGTCTTTCAAGAAAACCATTACCAACATGAGGATCAATACTAAGATGGACCATCCACCTCCATGAAGCCAATATTAGGTAAAGTACCTCTACCTTTTAAGAATTTGAAAAACTCTTTACAAGGCTCACCCTCAAATTTCATCTAGTTGAGGCAAATCTTAATTAGAGCACTTTTAGCATTATACATATCCCATTTTTGTTTGACTGAGTGAACATAAGCCAGTTGTTGTTGTAGAGTAACATTGAAGGGAACATGTTGTATCGTAGAGTTAATCTATTAAGGTTCAGTACAAATATTTTGCTCCATTTCCCTACATCTCTTGGCATATTGCTTACCCAACCAATCAACAAGATTATGAACATGAGAAGTGGCATGCAACCACCAATTAATCCAACTTGAATTGCCAGGTGGCCTCCTATGAGCATTCCAAAGAGATGTCAAAATACCTTTACCAGAAGGCATAAGAAATAAAGAGGCATTCATATGGAAAAGCACATGATGTTAAACTAGAGATTTTGTACCAAATTCCAAATTAAGAGAAATTGGAAAATGGTCTGAAAGGGTAGCATTTTGGGGGATAACAACATGGCAATCATAGAACCATGAAGAATTATTGGAAAAATAAAAGTGATCGAGTCTCCCACAAATTCGATTGGTACCTACCCAAAGGTTAGACCATGTAAACCAATTATTGCAACGAACATTAGAACCCGCAGCATTAGAGAGACAAAAGTGCTCCTTAACATCACACCACATAGATAGCTAGTGGCTTGTAAGTTGAGAAGAAGCTCCACCAACTTTATCATAAGAATGTTCAATCATATTAAAATCACCTCCATGGTACCTACCCAAAAGTTAGACCATGTAAACCAATTATTGCAACGAACATTAGAACCCGTAGCATCAGAGAGACAAAAGTGCTCCTTAACATCACACGACATAGATAGCTTGTGGCTTGTAAGTTGAGAAGAAGCTCCACCAACTTTATCATAAGAATGTTCAATCATATTAAAATCATAAGAGCCAAGGAATGCTAGGTAAACTCCAAAGAAGAAACTGCCAAACACCAACTCTTGTTGTAGAAGTAGTAGGAGCATAAATGTTGCAAATGCTGAAAGGACTTGAAGAACGTGAATAATTTACCAACTATAATAATATCCAAATCTAAAATTTTAACCTCTTGAAGAAGGGGAAAAAGGAGTCACCGATTGTCCTTGACTGAAGTCTATTGGTAAGACCTTGGACATTCCAAGAAAAGATTAACATTTAGAGAAGGGGGAGGAGGCCCCCACTTTGTTAAAAGAATCAACATTATCCAAGGAAATAATCTCCATATTATGATTGATGGTAGTAAATGGATTACTCACTAGAAAAAGGACTGTCTTAACGTTTTCTACTATAAGGAACTGTTTGAAAACTGTTGGAATTGACAATAGGATTCTACGAAACCTTAGGAACATAAGACTATTTGCCCTTAGTCATTGAAGAAGCTTTAGAAATTGGCTTCCATGTAACCTTGTTGAGGAAATGTTCTTGGTAGGTTCTTTAACATTAATAGGAGAAACCTTAGATGCATCAGGAGTAGCTTCTCGTTGCCATGATTACATTGTCTTTTTCACAACATAAGGGGACATGATCCAAACATGTAACCCTCTTGATGCTAGTAGTCACAAGGGAGATTATAAAAGATAGCCTTCTGCATGTAGTTAATTTAGCTTGCATGCAAAACAATTCTCACTTAAGAGAGTCAAGATCCACTACAAGCATATTGCAAGTCCTCTGAAGACCACTAGGTGTACCTAAGATTCAGAGTGCTTGATTGGCCCAATACAAGAGACTATATCCCTCTTTACTTTTTCAAAACTTAAAGGGAGATTGGGTAATTCAACAAAGCAAGGGGCTCTCCGAAATTCAAGAGAAAGGTTTAGAGATCATTCTAGCCAACAACAAGAATAAATTAAATAGATGAACGTGGAAAGTCACCAACCCTTGGTCTTTCCCAATTGAATTCACATGATTCGGAGGAATAAGGCAAATAATCCAAAATTGATAGAACAGATCATCTAGCGATTCAGAGAACAGCTGAGATGTAGTACAACCACCGCTTGAGCGTCTAAATCTTACGGCATTGCACAAAGTCAAAAGCCACCAGAGTCGGCAACCAACAAACTGCATCAGACATAGCATCGGTAGGCGCAGCCAATCTAGAACCGGCAGATGATGCAGAGCGCGCTTAGGGCAGCAACCCCAAAACCGACGAGGAGAGCGGAGAGGAAGAGCATGGAACGGCAGCAGAGCCGTTGCAGAGTTTGGGACCTATTACTTTGGAGATTCATGATGTGGGATCGGATCCACTTTTAGACGCCGCATTGGACACCTTGTCCTTGTTTCCTGTTCTTGGTGGACCGTTATGCTTTCTTAGTTCCTCGCCATAGTCTTTATGAATTTGCGTTTGGCTTCTTGACTTCTCCATTTTCCCTGTGACTAAAATTTTATGCATGGCTTTGCAAGCGCATCACGTCTCCTTTTTGGCTTGTGAAAGCCCAACTGTCTCAGTGTCAGATCCAGAAAATTAGACCTCGTTCATTTACCAGGCCTTATGATACGTAAGTAAGTCTGTTCTCCGAAACATTCTCTCGTCACTATCTTTACAGAAGAAAGAATCAATATCTCGTATCTGTCACAGTGAAGCTTTTCAATCTTATTGTAGTTCCGTCCTGTTCTGAAAGAGCTTTTCAATCGTTTTTGAATCAAGAGGGGAAAAGGCGCAAGAGGAAGAACTCAATCGTTTTTGAAATCAATCAATAAATTTTTTTTAAAAAAAAAACGAAGAAGAAACGGAAGAAGGTAAATAACGTAGCCGTTGAACAGGTGATGGGATGCGGCCCGTGAGCATGGGGTAACAATTACAGCACAAACTTTTGTTTGCAACTTTTTATGATTCCTGTAAAGCACAGGCATTTCTAGTGATCCCTACGTATTGATTGATTGAAACTGTTGTTTGCAAATTTTTATGATTACCCACCGACTGCTGACTGCTACTCTGGCGTTGTTGGCATGATGGTTGATGCTTGTTTTATCCCAACATTGTCTGCGCGAATATTCAGCTATGATCGGAACGGCGATGGTTGTTGGTGGAGGGCTGTGATGATGCACATGCCTAAATATCTTTTTTATTCCGTTTGGATTCCACTATTTGAGGCGTAATCGCTCCTCTCTCTTTTATTGCACCTTTTTATTCCAGTCGGATTTCACTATTAGAGGCGTGATCTCTGGTCTCTCAGATTCATGAATCCCACATTTAAAGTCCGGCAAGATTCAATATTTAAGAATACCTTTGTGGGTGGGGCAAGTGACCCGTATCATTGAAAGAATGGTGGTTGTGGTGGGCGCATTATATCATACCTTTTATAACATAAAAAATCTATGTTGATTCATAAAAAATCTATGTTGATTCACAACTAAAATCAAAAACCCAGATGCAAAATGTATTACATATGGGATTCGGAACTTAACGATTTTGGGGTACCCATATTGGTTTTCACTTTTACAACCAATCTTGAAAAGCGTGTAAAAATGTATTACATATAGGATTCGGAACTTAACGATTTTGGGGTACCCATATTGGTTTTCACTTTTACAATCAATCTTGAAAAGCGTGTAAAAGCCTCCCCTTTAGAGTAGGAAATGGATCAAGCCATACCCTTTGCTAGAAGTGCCCTTTCAAGTTTTTGTTTCCAATAAGAGGTTTCATGTTTAAATCAGAAAAAACCAAAGAGTAATCTAAATGTCATTAGAAAGCATTGTGACCAAAAGCATAGGATAAGTGGACCTCGATAGCACGCTATAAAGAGTATTACTAATGACAACAATAATCAAGAGTATTACACATTTCGAGCAATCTTTCTATTGAATTTGAAATTAAAATATCATTAATATGAAGTAAGAGTATGAGAAGATTACTTTCAATTGTAATGGCAAATTGAATCCATATTTTATACATATGCTCTTCAAGTTCATTAATAAAAAAACTCAAATAAAGTAGGAAGAGAAAGAGCATATCATTGTTTAACACTAACCAAATTATTCAATAAAAATTCTTTCTTGCCCATTTGTAAATTGAATCATATTATTGATGCATAAATTTAGATTATATACAACTTATAAAACTCGTTTTAAGAGACTATAGCCTAGGGTGTCTCCTCCATGTTCTTAGCTAGAAGAGCGAAATGTGATGTTTGAAAATATGTGCATGGAATCTCTATAGTAATACAAACAAGAATTAAATGAGCTTTCATGTACATTTTCATTAGATTGAGCGCAACCGATAAGATGAGAAGGATGAATGAAAGCTTTGTGATTAAAATTGAGAAATACTTGTGATATTGTGAAATCTTGTGAGATTATGTGAAATGTACTATGAAATTACTAAGAAGTTGAAAAATTGAACACGAAATTCAACTATGAAAATCAAATCATTGGGAAATTCATTGTGAAAAATTACAATTAGAAAAAACTTGAAACATACAAGGATTGCTAACTTCTTCCATTATTTTAGGACAATCATTACAATAGGCTCTTAACATAATAAGGTAACTCAACTAGGAGTTAAACTCATCATAAC
Organism: Gnetum montanum; assembly: GCA_015680685.1. Taxonomy (NCBI): domain Eukaryota; kingdom Viridiplantae; phylum Streptophyta; class Gnetopsida; order Gnetales; family Gnetaceae; genus Gnetum; species Gnetum montanum. The sequence goes on from MNCI01013274.1 coordinate 320,657, forward strand.
TAACCACTAACTACTAGGAAAAAAAGAATTTATATATTTTAAAGAAAACAAACCTTATATCGCAAAACAAACTCTTAATAATTAAAAAAGTTACTAACCCAAACTTTTTTTAAAAAAAAATTATTCAAAGCAGGAGAAAAAAAATTTCTACACTACACAATTTTCAACATTCCCTTCTTTAGTGTTGAAATTGGTTTGAGAATAGCTAAATTAGAAACTTGAAGATCTTTCTTCTCATCATCTACTTTGCACATACCAATCATGTTCCAAAGATAAGCAATTTGATAAGCCTACAATGGTTTAGTTAGTAAATCAATGAATCCATCACTCCTATGAACATGTGTGGGATTAATTATGTCCTTCTTCCCTTCATGCTTGATAAAGTTATATTTAATGTCAATGTACTTGCTTTTCTTATGAATAATGTGCTCCTTACACAACTGAATTGCTTTTGTATTATCCAACAACATAGAAATTGGAAGCACAACTTCAAAACCAAATTGAGAAAATAACTTCTTTAATGAAAAAATATACCAAAGACATTTAGCCATAACAATAAATTATGCCTCACATGATGAGGCTCACATTAGTTTGTTTCTTTATCTTCCAATAAATAGGATTAGGACCATGAAAAATAAAGCAACCAGAAATTACCTTACAATCATCTACATCTCCCTCCTAATTAGCATTATAAAAAGCATAAAACTTTCCATCTACATTAATGAACTTAATGCCAAAACCAATTGTTCCTTTAACATACCTTAAAAGATGCCTCAAGGCATTAAGATGTGACTGCCTTGGATCTTGCATGAACCTTAATAAAAATGAAGTTGCATATTCCAAATCAGGCCTACTATGACACAAAAACTTTAATGAACCAATCATAACTCTATATAAGGAAGGATCAATCAATGGAGTATCATCTTTCCTTGAAAGCTTCATATTTTTGCGAAGTGAAGTTGTAGTAATCTTGGCTTCCTCTAGCCCATACTTTTCAATGATGGCCTGTGCACACTTTGACTCATGCATCTTTAAAAAAGTTTCTTCTTGATTGATTTGGATTCCTAAAAAATATTTGAGGATTCTCATATCCTTCATCTCAAACTCACCTTTCATATCATGCTTGAATTGCCCATTTAATTTTTTAGACGTAGCCATAAAAACCAAGTCATCAACATAGAGTGAAATAATGATGAAATTAGAACCTTCATGTTTAAAGTACAAGGTAGGCTCAAACATACAACTCCTATAACTATTTTTGATAAAAAATTCATTAATTCTATGAAACCAAGCTCTTAGAGCTTACTTCAAGTCATACAAAGCTTTATTCAAATTGCACACTTTATTTTGTTTTCATTTAACCTCAAAACCTTCAGGTTGATAAATATAAACCTCCTCTTCTAATTTTCCATTAAGAAATGTAGAATTAACATCCATTTAATAGAGTTTCACACCTTTATGAGCAATAAAGAAGACCATAAGATTAATGGTCTCAAATTTAGCAACAGGAGTGAAAATCTAATTGTAATAAACCTACTTCTTTTGAAGAAAACCTCTTACTATAATCTAGCCTTATGTGCAATAATTTTACCAACTTCATTGTATTTGGTTTTGAAGGTCCATTTGGTGTTAATAACTTTATTCCCTTTTGTCTTGTCCACCAATGTCAAAGTTTCATTTCTCTCAATAAAGCTCATTTCCTTCTTCATGGCTTCAATCCAAACTTAAGATTTAAGAGCCTCCTTGAAATTTGAGGGCTCATATGCAAGAGCAACATATGCAACATGAGGATTGGCTTGACTTCTTGTAATTATTCTATTAAATTCTTTGTCTAACGTTTGAGAAGGTGGGTGGTCATTTTTCACCCAAAGTCTTGAGCTGTACTCTTGCTTCTTGCCTTGATCAAGCTTGTAAAAATCATTAAAACTTACCTTTGATTCATTAAATACAACATTTCTAGAGCAATAACACTTCCTATCAATGGGATCAAAACATTTATATCCAGATGTTCTTGAATCATAGCCAAAAAATCAACATCTTTTGCCTCTATCATTTAACTTATCTATCAATTGATTTCGAATCTTGACATAAAAAATACAACCAAACTCATTTAAATGAGATAAATTTGGAGAGTTACCATAAAGCAATTGATAAGAAGTCTTCTCTTCATTTGATGAAGTAATCAACCCATTAAGCAAATAGGTTGTTGTGTGGATTACCTCATGCCAATACTTATTTGAAATTGAGGCATGTTTCAATAAACATCTTACCATCTCCTATAAGATACCATTCTTCCTTTTTGGGATGCCATTTATTTGGGGTGAATATCCACATGTGGTTTGTTTATCTATTTCACATTTAGCATAATAGTCATCAAATTCACCACCATGATCTGACCTAGTTGCCTTATTTTTCGAACCAAACCTATTCTTAACAAGCTTCTAAAAATTCTTGAATGTAGGAAATACTTCATCCTTGAAATGCAAAATGTATGACCAAGCATACTTGGAAAAATCATCAACAATTAGTAGAAAATATCTTCCTCCATTTATTATAACTATGGGCATAAATCCAATCACATCCATATGTAGAAGTTCTAGCAAATGTGCCTTCTTCTTCATTTGAGCTGCATGAGGAAAGGGCTTTTGCTTACCTTTAAGACATGTGTCTCAAACTTCATTAGGAAAATTTAAGACCTTCAAACCAAAAGAAACCTTGAATTTAACAAACTTCTAATGTTTATATAGGAGGCATGCCCATGCCTTCAATGTCGCAATCTTGCCTCTTAAATCTTAGTTATAAATGCAAACTTTTCATCAACATGATTCTATCCAAATGTGGCTTCAAGATAATAGATTTAATTTGAGTCTTGGAAGCTTAGTTATGACCCTCCTTGACTCTGAAATTGTACATATGTCATCTTCAAAAATAACCTTATTTCACCTTTTCACCATCTAACTAACTGAAAGCAAAATATTAGACAATTTTGGAAACATAGAAAACATCATGGACCTACACTTAACTTTGATATTTGAGAGTAATAAGGACTTTTCCAATTCCTTTAATGTGGATTTGCTCATCATCACCAACTTTGATTGTGTCAAAGTTACCATTGGGCTTATACTCAATAAAAGCTTCTTTGTGAGGAGTCATGTGGTTTGAACAACCACTATCAAGGATCCATGTACTTAAAGTGATATTATTAGACATGGTAAATTCGGAAAAACTTTAGTTATATTAACAATCTATAACTTATTTGTCTCTATCTTGTGATGTAGGATTTTCTCCTTTTTGAGTATCTTGGATTATGAGATTTTGAATACTAGTATTCTGCCAACATCTTTCTTTATAATGGTCTCTCCTGCCATAAAATTTGCACCATGGAATTGATGAAGATGGTGCATCTTGACCTTCTTTTAGTTAGAAATTTTTCCTACAACCTTTAGGACTCCTCTTCCTCTAGAAAAATTTTAAAAACTTCTACCTCTTGGCTGAAATCATCCTTTGAAATTTTAAGGCCTTGTGTCATTTGGTTACCTCTCTTTTCTTAAATAGTTAAAATTTCCTCCTCCTTTTCTTCCTCTAGTGAATCTTCCACCTCTTGAAGGACCTAAAACTACAGCATAAGCATTCTCATTTAGATTTAAAATCTTCAATTCTTCTAAAGCCTTCAAACTTGCAATCAACACATTGATTGTATAGATAAAGTGATATTTTGTCTAAAAAATAATTTTAATAAAGGTGAAGAATTTGTAATCATTGTAAAGAACTTGTATCACCTTATTTACCTTCTACTACATTATGAGGTTGTAACTGTACTCATCCAAATTTCTCAAAATAATGTGAAGCTTATCAAAAAATAAAAAATAAAAAACAAAAATGAAACAGAGACTCTTCTCTTGTAATCCTTAAATTATCAAACTTGGTCTTGTATTTCATTTTCTTCAACTTTGTGTTTACTTCATTACCTCCGTTGATGAGCGGTAAGGTACCACTACACTCAACCATATGAATCATAAGCGTTCATGCACAATTTGGTTGAATTCCATAGATGGGACTAGTTGGGGTATCTAGATCATTATGCTTTGATCACAGTTCGTTGTCTTCCCACTTGAACTAGTGGTAGCTTTTTCATGTATGGTCTAGTCCAAAGTGAGGTGTATGATATTGTCTAATCCTACTTTGCTCCTAATGATGAATAAGAGGTAAGTTAATTAAGCTAATGAACAATGAAAAACAAGATCTAAACTAGCCTATGTACAATGAGTATCCACTCTTAATCATCTGTATACATCTTGGACTTCTTAAGACTACTTCTGGGATTGCCAAGTGTATGCCATTGAGTGTGCCAAACGATACGCTACTAGATTACCAAGTATCTACACTTAAGTGCTTGTGATTAACGTGTACACATTCCGCTTAATGATAGAAATAGTAAATAACAATAAATGAAAATGTTAACTAAAGGAAATAGTAAATAATTAACAATTAAAAGCAATAATAATCTAAGTGGATGCTACAATGATGAAAGTAATCTCGATATTTATTGCCAGTCATGTAATGTGTTCAAGTACGTCACACTCGAACAAAGGTACTATACAATTACAAACATCACACTGCACACATGCATTGGGAATAACAGAACTCTAAGAAAGACTATCAAAGACTAAAAACTCAAACTATTTTCTCTATTGCTTATTACATATTACATGCCTCAACTATGCACCTAAGTGCTATATTTATAGGCTAACCCAGAGGAGATGACATCAGATATCTGACATTGCTTCTTAGCTCCAACATCAGGTATCCGATATTGGAGCTTGACAAATTGATGACTCATCATACCCCCATGATTGAATGAAAACTCATCCTCGAGTTAAACAAAATGAGGAACAAGTTCTTTACAAAATATTGGGAAGGTATGGGATTATTAACTGATTTAAACAATAAACAAAAAAATTGACTCTTGCATGCCACAGTGGTGTAATACAAAAATGTGACACAATATTACATGACAAAAATTGAGAAGCTCATGTGGTGCCAAGAGACGGTGGCTCCTCCATTGGTTGCTTCCCTTTGTCACTAGGCTTTTGAAATTTGTAACGATTCAACAATGCCTACAATTTCTCCTCCTTTGTCCTTGGGTCATGTACCATCCAGGCTACTGAGTTGATGTGTGCTAGCACTGGTATGTCCCAAGGATATGGCAGTTGTAGAAACATCTAATTAGCCTTCACATACTAGGCCACAAATTGCCATTGCTCCTCCTCAAAGGCCCTAGCTTTTTCTTTGAGTTCCTGATAATTTGTTAATCTTCTAGCTAGGTTTGATGCTATGTCCTTTTGTCCTTGGTAGTTGGCTTTACCCAGCTCCAATTCTGAGTTTTCCACATGCAGCTTCTATGAAGCAGCCTTCTAATATGCAAACTCTTTCTCATACAACGCATAGGTGGTTGCCACTTGCCTCTCCAGCTTGTTCTAAGGTCGACCTACTGTTAACATGGCAAGGTTGGCATATTTGAAGTTAACGAACACCATGTATTCCTTCAAATGCTTGATCTGTAGGTCTATATTCTTTACTTCCACTTGGTTGACCAAGGCATAGTTATCTAGAATTGGCTGCCACTCAGGATTTTGTGCTATCAAGGAGCTAATGTGGGCTTTGGCCATTTGGATCTCTTTTTCATTTGTTTTTCTGTACATGCCTACTTGGTCACGGAAGTGTTCCTTCAATTTCTCATGCTTTTTGGCCTCATTTTGCCACAGACTAATTTTAATTGTTGATTTCTGATATATAATGTGGACCTCCAAAATTGAGAGGGTTTTGTTCTCTCTGGCTAATCAATTAATGTCTTGGTTGACTCTCACTAGTTTTTCTCTCAACTGGTGGACGCTTTCTTCTAAGATGTTTTTTTTGCTTCTCAATTGTGGTCAACCTTGAATTTTTCATGGCAAGCTACTTTTTTTTCTTGTGTAGTGGTTAATGCCTTTTTATATGCATGGGATTGCACATTAGTAGCAGAGGCATTCTATACTACCTTCTCTTTTTTTTTTGTTTTGTAGTTGTGCTCTCTTTAGTTAGCTTGGCCAACTACTCCATCCTAAATTGTTCTAGTTGGTTTGGCGCAACAAAATAGGTAGGGTCTTGTCATTTAGCTCTCAGGGCAGCCAACTCTTGTTGTAATTGTTGCATTTTTGCTTTGGCATGCTTTGCCCTAACTTTAGCCATGACCAACTTTTCTTTTATGGCAATGAGGTCTGACTGTGCTACAATGATATCACTAGGGATGTCAAACAAGGTAGTCATCACTTGCCCTATCTGCAACAGTCTATCCAAAACATCCTCATGCACCGTAGGAGTCATTAAAGTCTCGGCTAGCATTTGCACATCTTTGGTCCTAGTAAGATCTATTAGGGGCACAACAGGCACGTTGAATGATTCTTTAGTATGGTTTCTAATTACTTCTATTACACCTATCGCATCCTCATGTTGTAGTACCACAACTGTGGCACCTTCTCTAGTTTCAAGCATCACTGGAAGGATGTGACATTCTCAAAGATTTTTCATGACCATTGGGACCCTCCTCTTGATTATAGTAAGATCTCCCCCCTTGTTGGATTAGTTGAAACAGTGAGCTATATGGCATTGTCAATCACTCGGAAGAGATTGGAATCATCCCTAATATCCCAATTAACAATTTTAGTGATCTTCTACAAATGACTCATGGAGGGCCTATAGTCTTGTGGTGGCGATGGTGGCAGAGCTTGTGTTTATGGGCACTGTTTAGGCTCACGTTGTGTTTTTGCTTCTAGTTTTGACTCCTTCTCTAGTTCTTACTCTTCACCAAGATCTTTTCTTGGTGTTGCAGGTTTGAGGAGTTCGGTGAAGGAGGCTTTTTGAGCCTTCCTAGGGATATCATTCATATATCCTAGGATTCCAGCATGCTTGCATAGCCTTATGATTAGACAAGGGAATGGGAGTGTTGGTTTTCTTGCCTTTTTTTCTTCAAACCACCATTGAATTTCAGTGAAATAAAATTGGGGAAGATTGGCTGCAAATTGATCCATTAAGATGGCACTTCCCCTAGCCACATTTGTTGAAATTCGATTGAGTCCTTTGGTGGGAAACAGGTGGTATGTCCTGATCTTGAAATATGTTCTCTCTTCTAGAGTTAGTTCATTATATGTTTTGTCTTCCTTACCATATGTTCATGTTAGCCACATTTTTTTTGGTCTTAGGGTTAGATTTGGTGGACAAATGGGTTACCTTAGCCCCTTCATTTGGTAGACTGAAAGCCACGGTAATTGCTTTGGCCAAAAAAGATACATTTACTCTACAAATATTGATGGTGGTACCCTCATCTTTGTTGTGTCAGAACTGATGAGTTTCACCAAGGTACCACTCACCAATGTTCAAAAGAATAGGCCACAAGGGTGATGCCTTGAGTGGCGTCCAAACCACTTTTGAAGCAAACTCCATGAATGGGCTGAAATTCACTTCCACAATGACCAAGGTCAATGTGGACTTTTCTAGAATGGTCATGAGGCATTAGGGGGCAACGTGAGATGTTGTCCTTACATGGGAGTCTACGGTTCTATAGCCTCACCTTGGACCAATTATCTAGTAGCAAGAGCCTCTTGGTGAATGCTAAAAGATTGGGCTTCCTACTTTGTGTGTTCTACACATTCACCTTGTTGGCTTCGACCACCTCATGGGTGCTTAGCTACTCTTTGTGAAGATTTACCTTGTGCACCTATTTTTGGGGCCATTTGCAATTAACTAAAGATCAAGTGTTACAAGTTTGTATTCTTTTATCATTAATCAATTTATACCTTACTCATTACCTTAGTTCATATGATTGCAAAGTTAGAAAAATTTTCAAGAAAAATCCCCAAAAAGTGTCAATCTCTTTTCACGACCCTTCGCAATTGGTTCCTTTTTCCCTATGTGTGGCTTATAATGATGGTTATGGTCCCTTAGGTGGAAAGATTAAGGTTTCTAGCATTAATACAATTGATTATTCATGATAACACCTAAGGTTTTTAACACTCTTACCCTTATAATACCTTTCGAACGATAGCAAATTTTCGTTAATTGAAACACATTTTCCATGTGAGCACCCCCCCACAACTAACTTAAACACTCTGGGTTTAGGTAGGTTCAGATGGCATGAGAATCGAAGTAGTAGAGAGAGTGAGTGCATAGAGCTCTAAGTCACAAGAGAAAATTTGAATAACTCCCCTAGTAGCAAATGATGAAAATGAAGTTTGAGCACCACGAGGATCATATATATATAGGATTTAGACCTAACATTGGGATTCATGAATTTTCACTAAATGGGACAATTGAGTATGGAAACTAAAGTTCTGTGATTTATTGGAAGGTTTGAGGTTAGGTCCATCATTTTGGGGTAAGTGGAAAATTAGTTTGAGGCACTGAAAGTGGTTGAAGGTGGAGTCATCGATGTGAAAAGCACTAGAATGAGCAAGAAAAAGGTGTTGAAATTGAGGTGATGGATGGATCAATTACAGGATAAGGGAACTGACAAAATATAACAATTGAGGGCTTGGAAGATGAAAAATGATGTGGTTATGTCAAACCAGTAGAAGTCACAAAAGTTACACAAGTGGATCCTTCCCAAAGTAGGCTCTAGCCTATGATGCCCTTGTGTAATCACACCTAAAAATGTTTGTAGGTACTAAAAGGGTTGAATGTCATGCATACCTATGAAACAAAACACACATGCTAAAACCACCAATTTGAGATAATAACTCTATGTTACATCACTTGGCATTTTGTCCAAGGGAGAAGCTCTCTTTTTTTATGGCACACACATTTTTTTCTTTTTCACTCATTTTTTTGATTTTGAGAAGTTGCCAAACTCTAGGCATGGGTACATGTCTTTCCATTGGGACCTGCAGAAGTTTATTTAGTGTCATTTTAGTTTACCCTTACTCCCAATTCTCATTAGATCTACACAGATATGGTTACAACATGATGAGTCGTCATTTGGGCGATCACGATATCGTGTACACGATATCGCAGCCCAACCGCGATATCACATATGCGATATCACGGCCTGTCTCCTCATCTATAAATAAGAGGTAGACAGAAGAGTTAGGGATCAATTAGTTTTTAGAGTTAGTTTTGATTTTAGTTTTCATTTTCTCTCTCTCAACCCTTTTCCTCTCCATGTATGCCCGCAGTGTGGTGATTATAATTGTACGACATCCTTTATTCGAGTGTGACATACTTGGACATGCATATGATCGGAAATAAAGATCGAGATTACTTCTTCATTGCAGCATTCACTAAGATTAATCATTTAATTAATTGTTATTTACTGCTTTCCTAGTTAATCTCTCTCACCCTTAAACTCATGTTAAACGCGGAATGAGTATGACTTGATTACGAGCATTTAAGTGTGACTACTTGGTAACCCAGTAGCGTACCTAGGATCTGCGCTTGGTAATCCTAGTGGTAGTTGTGCACGAAGTCCAAGATGTGTACGGATAATCAAGGAACAGATGCTCATCGCACTTAGGCTAGTTAGACTTTCTCTCACCCTCTCTCTCTCTTAGATTAGTGAATATTACTTTCCATTTCCTTCAGGAGTAGCATTAGATTAGAAATCCATCATACACCTCCCTCTGGACTAAACCATATGTGACAAAACTAATACTAGTCTAGGTGGGAAGACAATGAATTGCGACCTAAGGCTAAGTGTTGAGATTCCACAACTAGTTTGTTTGTGGAGTTTGACCGGATCGCACGTGTAACGCTTGTATTCGTATGGTTGAGTGTAGGGGTATCTCGCCACTCATCACAACCTTAGCAACATGCTAGAACATATAGAAGTGGTGAAAGAGAATCCACAAATTTCCTTGATGTCATACCTTTCACATTTTGCCTTGGTTCTACACTATTTTGTCCAAACATAATAATTATGGAGTTATTTTTAGGTTGGATGATGGAAAAGATTATCATTATGACTAGGGTAAGAACCTCGTATTAATGGAATGAGTGGATGGATGTCATGGTCTCAATGTCCAAATAATTAGTTCCTTATGACTTAACATAGAGAAAATCTCATCTCAATGAGCAACATCACCATTTTATTCGCAAGTGAGATTACATAACAAAGAAAATGAAAATAACAACTAGAAAGATTGGAAGAAGATAGGAAAAATTGGATTAAGAAATAGAAAAATGACAAAAAATTGTAAAATAAAAAGATGAAAAACACTTAAGAATCCTAAAGACTAGAATGGGGGGTGATGAGCAGTGAGGTACCCCTACGCTCAACGATACGAATACGAGCATTTCACACATGATCTAGTTGAATTCCAAGGACTAAGTCCTTATGCACCCTTGTGAATCAAGGACAAGTTGGTTGATCGTTGTCTTCCCAAGCTTACTTGTATGTCATAATTGTATGGTTAAGTAAGCTTGAGGCATATGATTTTTATAGCTTTTATGTTTTTATGTCCTGTGCTAATAAGGGAGAAGAGAGATAACTAAGTGACTAATTTATCTTAACTACTCATTAACTAAGTTCTAACTAATTCTAACACCAGCATCCATTCTCATGAACTAGTGCAACACTACGAGGATTACCAAACACTAATTGTTACTGAGTTATCAAGTGTTACACACATCTTCGAAGTGATCATACTGAGTGTAATTGAACGATTTTCTTAATTAATCAAAATGAATTGCTACGCTAATAACATAAATGTAAAGTACATAAAATAAAATAAAATAAAATAAATGCATAAGAAAATAAAATAAAATAAAAGAAATGCGTAAGAAAACAAATCTCAAGTGCTACAAGGATGAATCAAAGAGCTTGTCTTTATTGCCGTACACAAGGTGTGCTTAGGTACATAATGCTCGAATAAAGATCCATCCACACTTAGACCTCTTGCTATGGGCGCTTGGAAAATACTCTAACTTTCAAACAGACTATAAGAGTTTCGCTACTTGACTGCTAAAAGACTTCCTTTCCAATTGTGCACCTCAGCATTGTATTTATAGGCTTGGAAGCAACTACTCTAATAATTAGAGTAACCACTCTAATAATTAGAATAAACCACTAGAGTAACTGCTCTAATAATTAGAATAAATCGCTAGAGTAACGGCTCTAATAATTAGAATAAACTACTAGAGTAACTACTCTAGTAATTAGAATAAACCGCTAAAGTAATTGCTCTAATAATTAGAATAAACTACTAAAGTAACTGCTCTCATCATATCCCCATGACTGAATGAAAACTCGTCCTCAAGTTCCTTACAAAATATTGGGAAGATATGGGATTATTGACTAATTAACAACTGACGGTGGAATGGGATGACAGAGTCAATGTGCCCAATGAACGAATCAATAAGCATATTACAACATTAGTGTTCATGAAAATTGTGGTGAACACTCGTACATAAATGACATCCAAGCCTTTATTTGACAGCTTGAAGAGAAAAAGAGAGAGATAAAGAAAATGGTGCGTGTTGCCACCAATACCGAGATTGTACCTTCCATTGTTTATCCATAGCCACACCACCAGACTTGCTCCTTTTGTAAATGCTCCAGTTTTGGTCCATCCTAAGTGCTTCCTCCAAGCCCGGTCCATTATTTGTATGATTTCCATTTGCACATACAACAAAGTTAGAAATGAGCAAGGATAGATAAACCACAATGTAGTTGATACCTTGCCTCGATATGAAGCACATTGGTTGAGTTGTGGTTATGGTAGAAACTGGTTCGGAGATTTATCATACGTGACTACCCAAGGTGTAGGGGTTAGCTGAATAGTAAAATGGAGAAAATTGAAAAATTTGTGCTAGGGCCCCCATGACTAAGAGCGAACCTTTGGTAGTTATAAGATGGAAAAATATGAGGAACAAGAAAGATGGGAAAAAAATAACAATGGAAACGCCAATAAAATGGATGTCATGGATGAAGATGAAACAAAAGATGATTGATTGTAGGAAATGTTTAAGGAAAAGAACTTAACAATTGCACCAAAAAGAAATGCCAGTGGGTCCTCCCTAAAGCAGGCTCATGCCTTTTATGCCCTGACAAACCCACAAACCAAAGAGTTCGTAGGCTCTAGGAATGTCATTTGGAAGCAAGAGTTAAAAAGTTACCCCAAGAATTCACCAAAGAAAAACAATGTATCAACCCAAAATGGACTAATGATAAAATCGGCAATGAGGTGAAAAATGGGAAGAAAGATGGAGAGGAGAGAATGGAATGGAATCCCAAGAACAAGGTTGTGTAAAGTCCCTTGTGTATTTCATGGTTAAGATAACTAAGTAGAACTTCATCCCGAATCCAGACTTAAACCGACCACATTTAGTGACCCCGCATCAATACACCTGGCCAATCCATCCTTTTGAAGCAATAAGAATGCCTTCACAAAGAGTGACCACCATTCCGAGGAGAGTAAGAGGGAGAAGCAGGAAGTGAGAAAGGGCCTTAGTTAGGGGGAACCTTTAGGCATGGGTAACATGTCTTTCCAATGCCATAACCAACGCTTGTAGCCCATATTTCTTTATTATGTCTAAGGGGTGTACTTTGAATTCTCACTTTTCTCTCTCTCTTTTTTTTTGCGTGAGAACCACACCATGCAAAGACTTATTTTTATTCACTCAGCTTCATGATATTTGAACAATGTTAGAATGGTGGAAAACCCAAGAAAAAGCATCCAAGCACCCAAGAGAATGACCTGCACTAATGCATCGAATCCCCTTGAAGTCACACCCTTTTTATCCTTTGCATCTTTCCTTAATTTGAAAAATACCCAACCACCAATTCATTAACAAGTTTACTTAGAAAAAGGGGACTGTATAGTTCCAAGCCAAAGGAGACCATAGAGTTGTATGGATGGATGGACGGCGTGGACTTATTGCGTGTTTGACCAAAAGAACCATACCTTAATATCAACATCATAATTCAAAGGTAAAAACCAAACATTAGCAATCAATATGATATAATTCAATCCACCACCATGAGCACTTATTAGATGACGAATAAAAGTAAATCAAGTAAACAAAGAAATAGTAAAAACATGAACAATGGTGTAAAAAAAAAAAAAAGTTGAAAGAATGTGTAAAACAAAAAATATGTAAAACAAAAATTCAAAAAGAACTGAGGGCCTAGAACGGTTAGCATAGGTGGCCATCTCCCCCACGACTAAGTTGGAAGGAGGAGATCTGAAATAGTGAGCAGGGTTGTTCATCAAGAGAGGTAGCATGTGTATTGGCTTTCCTAAGCTCTTGGAAAGGTTTGGTTTGTTGCACGTTGACCAAAAGTTTCTTATCCGGGCTCTCAGGTTTGTATATTGTCATGGCCCCTAATGGAAAAGTTGCATAAATAATATAAGGTCCTTCCCACAGTGTTTGAAATTTAGTATGTTGTGGCACATGTGTGGGATTCTAGTAGAGAACCTTATCTCCTAACTAATATTTAACTTTCGTAATTCTTAGGTCATGACATTGTTTATTGAAGGCCTTGTGCAATTCATTAGATGACAAGGTAGCTAATTGGTTTTCATCTAGCAAGTTAAGGGTTACTAACCATTGTTTTTGTGCTAGATCCAAGTCAAGGTTGAGGTCACATGCCATGGATAGTGTATGGAGCTCAATTTGAATGGGAAGTGTTGGTAATTTACCATACACTAACTCATAGGGAGAGTAGCCTGTAGGGAGTTTCCATGTGGAGCGACATGCCCAAAGAGCATCGTTCAATTTAGTGCTCTAGTCTCGTCTAAACTTGCTAATGGTTCTTGTCAATATCTTTGTAATCTCCCTGTTGGTGACTCCTGCTTGACTGTTCGCTTGGGGGTGGTATGGTGTAGTCAATTTATGCTCAACCCCTAAGCGTTGCATTAATTTTCAAGAAGTTGCACCTATGAAGTGTGTACCATTATCTGAAATAAGTGCACATGGCACACCAAACCTGTTTATGATTTTTTGTTGAACAAATCATGCAACTGTAGATGATGTACAATCTTTAACAGCAGCTGCTTTAGCACATTTTGTTAGGTAATCAACAAGAACAATAATATAAGATTTTCCATTGGACATTGGTGTAATTGACCCCATAAAATCAATTCCCCAAATGTCAAAGGGTTCTAATGGTTGAATCCATTGTTGTGGATCCTCCATTCTAGAAGTCATTCCCTCATCATGTTGACAACGCTCACAAGATTGGATGAAATGATGGGCATCCCAAAATAATGTAGGTCAATACTATCCTGCAAGTAGGATCTTGATGGTCATTCATCTCCCAGCATAATAACCCCCACAAGGACCCTCATGAGTGTCTTGGAGAACTTGTAATTGATCTATATTAGGAACACACCATCGAATCAAGCCATTGGGACACACTTTGTAAAGTTGCCCATTGATCTCCATAAAGTACTTGGCTCAGTGAAGAAACTGTTGTTTCTTCTTAATGTTTAACTCTTGTGGTGTTTGTTGGGTGAGGAGATAGGTAAGAATGCTACTATACCAGTTTGTCTCCATGGGTGATTGATTATTCACTACACCAGCAAAGAGAAATTCATGAGGAAAATGATCAGAAATTGGATACTCATCCTCTTTGTTGTCCCATTGCAACTAAGATAAATGATCAGCAACTACATTCATTGTGCCCTTATGATTGATCATTGTTAAATCAAAATTTTGTAAGATTACAAGCCATCGTATGATACGAGGGCTTACCATTGCCTTATTAATGAGGAACTAGATTGCACTATGATCTATATGTATATGCTCTTTATATCTCAATACATAGTGTCTAAACTTTTCTAGTGCAAACACTACAACCACTAATTCTTTCTCTGTGGTAGTGTAGTTAAGTTGTGCACTAGCGATACTTCTACTTGCATAGTGGATGTAATAAGGATGCTTCTGGTCATCTAATTGTGTAAGTAAAACTCCTAAAGCATAGCTGGACGCATTAGTCATGATATGGAAGGCACCCAGTGGCTAATAGCTGACTAAGAGAGTAATTCGACTATATGCATGGAACCAATTGAGGGTTTGACTTGCACTTACATTGATAGCATAGATACATTAGAGTAAGTCCATCACCAACTTCCATGTCTCAACATTGAAAGTATCAATTGGGGAAAGTTGGAAATCCATAAAAAATTTAAGTAAGAGCCCCTTGAGTTAAAACCATTGCACACCGGTATGGAGTATGCATTTCTCAAAAATGGAAAATCGGTAATTATTAATGCTAAGCTCACTCCTCAACAAAAAGAGAGACTGTTGGAAATGGTAAAGAAATGGTTGAAAGCTTTTGCTTGGTCATATCCTGAATTAACTGAAATAGACCCTAGGATATGCCAGCATAGAATTTACACTGACCCCTCCATGAAGCCTCGATGACAACTGTAGAGACAGCTTAACCCAAAGATAAAGCAAGTGGTTAAAGAAGAAATTGAACAACTTCTAAAAGCTGGGTTCATTTACCCCATTGCTGATAGTGAATGTGTTAGTCCCTTAGTCATTGTGCCCAAAAATGGAGGTAAATGAAGGGTGTGTATAGACTTTAGGCTATTGAACATGACAACATTCAAAGACAACTTTCCATTGCCATTAGTCGACCAAGTCTTAGACACCATTGCAGGGCATCGTTACTATAGTTTTTTGGACAGGTATAGTGGATACAACCAAATCCAAATAACACCAAAAGACCAAGACAAGACTAAGTTGACAAGTCCTTGCGAGACATTTGCATACAGACAGATGTTGTTTGGCTTGTGCAATGCCCCTACAACGTTTCAACATTTAGTTCTAAGTATCTTTCAGTAGCAAATAGGGAATGGTGTACAGGTCTTCATGGATGATTTCTCCACCTACAGAGCAAAATTCAATCAAGCATTGGACCAATTAGAGCAAGTACTAAAATGATGTGTTGAAATCAATTTAAGGCTCAACTGGCAAAAAAGCCATTTAATGGTCTAAGAATGCATAATATTAGGGTATAAGATTTCACAAATAGGGATAGAGGTAGACCCCAAAAAGATTAAAGTCGTCCAAGGAATCACACGCCAACCTGAAAGTATAAAAGAAATCTTATCATTCCTTGGACACACTAGCTATTATAGAAGATTCATTGAGAACTTTTTAAAGGTTGCAAGACCATTGGTTGAACTAGAAAAAAAGGATGTACACTTTGACTGGACTAGGGAATGTGAACTAGCTTTCCAAACCTTAAAGTAGAAGCTTGTAGAAACACCTATTCTACAAGCTCTTGACTGGTCTAGACCATTCCACATAATGACTGACACATCCAACTATGCTCTAGGAGTCGTACTTACATAGTTAGATGACTAGAAATGAACCTATTATATTCACTGTGCAAGTCAAAGTATTACTGGTGCACAACTCAACTACACCACAACGAAAAAGGAATTAATAGCTGTGATGTTTGCACTAGATAAGTTTAAGCACTATGCATTGGGCTATAAGGTATTTGTAGACACAAACCATAGTGCAATTTAGTTCCTGCTGAATAAACCAACGGTGAGCCCTTGCATCATATGATGGCTCGTAATCTTACAAGAGTTTGATCTTACGATGATAGATCATAAAGGCATTGAGAACATTGTTGCTAATCATTTATCTTGTTTAAAATGGGACAACCAAGAGGATGAATATCCACTTTCTAATCACTTTCCTGATGAATTTCTCTTTGCAGGTGTAGTAAATAATCAATTAACCATGGAGACAAATTGGTATAGTAGCATTCTTACCTATCTCCTTACACAAGAGACACCACAAGAGTTAGACGTTAAAAAGAAATAGCAGTTTCTACATTGAGCCAAGTATTTCATGAAAATCAATGAGCATATTTATAAGGTATGCTCCGATATCTTAGTTCGATGGTATGTTCCTGATGTAGATTAATTACAAGTTTTCCAAGATGCTCATGAGGGTCCTTGTGGGGTCATTATGCTGGGAGATGAACAACCATTAAAATCTTGCTTGCAGGATATTATTGGCCTACATTATTCTGGGACGCTCATCATTTTGTCCAATCTTGTGAACACTGCCAACGTGATGGGGGAATGATTGCTAGAATGGAGGGTCCACAACAATGGATTCAACCTTTAGAACCCTTCGACATATGGGGAATTGATTTTATGGGACCTATTACACCAATGTCTAATGGAAAAGCCTACATTATTGTTACTGTTGACTATTTCACAAAGTGGGCAGAAGCAACCATTATGACGGATTGTACATCATCTACTGCTACACAATTTGTTCAACAACAAATTATTAATAGGTTTGGTGTGCCTCATGCACTTATTTTTTATATTGGTGCACACTTTACAGGTGTGACTTTTTGAAAGTTGATGCAACGCTTAAGAGTGGAACACAAGCTGACTACACCATATCACCCTCAAGCGAATGGTCAAGCCAAAGTCACCAATAGGGAGATTACAAAAATATTGACAAGAACCATTAGCAAATATAGGTGAGACTGGAGAACCAAACTGAATGATGCTGTTTGGGCATACCGCTCCACATGGAAACTCCCTATAAGCTACTCTCCCTATGAGTTAGTGTATAATAAACTTCCAACGCTTCCTATTCAAGCTAAGCTCCATATACTATCTACGGCTTGTGATATCAACCTTGACCTTAATCTAGCACAAAAAGAATGGTTGATGAACCTTAACTTGCTAGATGAAAATCGATTAGCCACCTTGTCATCTAATGAACTGCACAAGGCCTTTAACAAACAAAGTCATGACCTAAGGATTAGGAAAGCTAAATATCAACTAGGTGATAACGTTCTGTACTGGAATCCCACACATGTGCCACAACGAACTAGATTTCAAATGCTGTGGGAAGGACCTTATATTATTCATGAAACTTTTTCTTCAAGGGCCACGATGATTTACAAACCTGAGAGCCCAGATAAGAAATTTTTGGTCAACATCCAACAAACCAAACCTTTCCATGAGCCTAGAATAGCTAGTACCAATACTACCTCTATTGGTGAACAACCCTACTCATTATTTCGAATATCCTCCTTCCAACTCAGTTGTGGGAGAGATGGCCACCAATGCTAACCATTCTAAGCCCTCAGCTCTTTTTGTATTTTTTTTTTACACATTTTTATTTTACACATCATTTCAATTTTACTTATTTTTTTACACCATCATTCATATTTTTTACTATTTCTTGTTTGATTTACTTTCATTTGTCATACAATAAGTGCTCATGATGGTGGATTGTACTATAATGGTGTTGATTGCTAATGTTTGGTTTTTACCTTTGACTTTTGATGTTGACACTAAGATATGGTTCTTTTGATAAAATAGGCAATGAGTCCACGTCTTCCATTCATCCATTCAACTTTATGGTCTCCCTTGGCTTTGGAACTATATTGTCCCTTTTTCTAAATGAACTTATGAATGAATTGGTAGCTAGGTATTCTTCAAACTAAGGAAGGACTCAATGGTTGAAAAGGGTGTGACTTCAAGGGGATTCGATGCA
Organism: Gnetum montanum; assembly: GCA_015680685.1. Taxonomy (NCBI): domain Eukaryota; kingdom Viridiplantae; phylum Streptophyta; class Gnetopsida; order Gnetales; family Gnetaceae; genus Gnetum; species Gnetum montanum. The sequence continues at coordinate 339,179 of MNCI01013274.1, forward strand.
CTTGTGCTAGCTATTCTCTTAGGTAATTGGATACTTTTCATGGATTTTCCAACATTCTGCCATTGACCAAACATCAGAAAGTCGAATGAATTAAATAAGTCTTTGCATGGTGTGGTTCTCACATAAAAAAAAAAATTGGTGAGAATTCAAAGCATACCCCTTAGACATAATAACAAAATATGGGCTACAAACACTGGTTATGGCACTGGAAAGACATGTTACCCATGCCTGAAGGTTCCCTCTAACTAAGGCGCTTTCTTGCTTTCTACTTCTCTAACTTTCTCTCCTTGGAATGGTGGTAACTCTATGAATATATTCTTGTTGCTTCAAGAGGAAGAGTTGGTCAAATGTGTTGATACGAGGTCACTGAATGTGGGTTGTTTGAATCCAGATTTTGAATACACAAGGGACTTTACACAACCTTGCTCTTAGGATTCCATTCCATTTTCTCCTCTCCTTCCATATTTCATCCCATATTCCACCTCATTATCGATTTTATGATTAGTCTATATCTTGGTTGAGGCATTGTTCGTCTTTGGTAACTTCTTGTGGGTAAGTTCTTAACCATTGTTCCATACGTCATTCCTAGAGCCTATGGACTCTTTGATTTGTGGGTCTGTCAGGGCATAAAAGGCATGAGCCTACTTTGGGGAGGACCCACTAACATTCCTTTATGGTACAATTGTTAAGTTCTTTCCCTTAAACATTCTTTGTAATCAACCATTTCTTGTTTCATCCCCATCCATGACATCCATTTTATTAGCTTCACCGTTATTATTTCTCTTATCCCTTTTTAGCACTAGGACATAAAACATAAAAATATATAAAAATCATATACCTCAAGTTTACTTAACCATACAATTACGCTATACAAGTTAGCTTGGGAAGACAACAATTAACTAACCCGTCCTTGTTCTGTACAGCTGCATAAACACTTAGTCTTTGGAATTTGACCAGATCGTGTGTGGATGCTCGTATTAGTATGGTTGAGCGTAGGGATACCTCACCACTCATCAATTGTTTAACACTAACCAAATTATTCAATAAAATTCTTTCTTGCCCATTTATAAATTGAATCATACTATTGATGCATAAATTTAGATTATATACAACTTATAAAACTTGTTTTAAGAGACTATAGCCTAAGGTATCTCCTCCATGCGTATAGTAACCTAGGAATAATCTTATCTAGAAGAGCGAAATGTGATGTTTGAAAATATGTGCATGGAATCTCTATAGTAATACAAACAAGAATTAAATGAGCTTTCATGTACATTTTCATTAGATTGAGCACAGAGGATAGGATGAGAAGGAGGAATGAAAGCTTTGTGATTAAAATTGAGAAATACTTGTGATATTGTGAAATTTTGTGAGATTATGTGAAACGTACTATGAAATTACTGAGAAGTTGAAAAATAGAACTGCAAAATTCAATTGTGAAAATCAAATCATTGGAAAACTCATTGTGAAAAATTACAATTGGAAAAAACGTGAAACATACAAGAATTGCTAACTTCTTCCATTATTTTAGGAAAATCATTACAATAGGCTCTTAACATAATAAGGTAACTCTTCTTACTGAAAGGAAAAAAACAAACTCAACTAGGAGTTAAACTCAACATGACTAAGTTAAACTCATCATAACTAACCACTAACTACTAGAAAAAAGAATTTATATATTTTAAAGAAAACAAGCCTTATATGTCAAAACAAACTTTTAATAATAAAAAAAGTTACTAACTCAAAATTTTTTTAAAAAAATTTATTCAAAGTAGGAGAAAACAATTTCTACACTACACAATTTTCAACATTCCCTTCTTTAGTGTTGAAATTGGTTTGAGAATAGCTAAATTAGAAACTCGAAGATCTTTCTTCTCATCATCCACTTTGCACATACCAATCATGTTCCAAAGATAATCAATTTGATAAGCTTGCAATGGTTTAGTTAGTAAATCAGCAAATTGATCATTGCTTTGAACATGTGTGGGCTTAATTATGCCCTTCTTCCCTTCATGCTTGATAAAGTAATATTTAATGTCAGTGTACTTGCTTTTCTTATGAATAATGTGCTCCTTACACAACTGAATTGCTTCTGTATTATCCACCAACATAGAAATTGGAAGCACGACCTCAAAACCTAATTGAGAAAATAACTTCTCTAACCAAAAAGCGTACCAAAGACATTTAGCCATAGCAATAAATTATGCCTCACATGATGAGGCTCACATTAGTTTGTTTCTTTATCTTCCAATAAATAGGATTAGGACCATGAAAAATAAAGCAACCATAAATTGACTTATAGTCATCTACATCTCCCTCCTAATTAGCATTATAAAAAGCATAAAACTTTCCATCTACATTAATGAACTTAATGCCAAAATCAATTGTTCCTTTAACATACCTTAAAAGATGTCTCAAGGCATTAAGATGTGACTGCCTTGGCTCTTGCATGAACCTTAATAAAAATGAAGTTGCATATTCCAAATTAGGCCTACTATGACACAAAAACTTTAATGAACCCATCATACCTCTATATAAGGAAGGATCAATTAATGGAGTATCATCTTTCCTTGAAAGCTTCATATTTTGGAGAAGTGAAGTTGTAGTAATCTTGGCTTCCTCTAGCCCATGCTTTTCAATGATGGCCTATGCATACTTTGACTCATGCATCTTCAAAAAATTTTCTTCTTGATTGATTTGGATTCCTAAAAAATATTTAAGAATTCTCATATCCTTCATCTCAAACTCATCTTTCATATCATGCTTGAATTGCCCATTTAATTTTTTAGACGTAGCCATAAAAACCAGGTCAACAACATAAAGTGAAATAATGATGAAATTAGAATCTTCATGTTTAAAGTACAAGGTAGGCTTAAACATACAACTCCTATAACTATTTTTGAGAAAAAATTCATTAATTCTATGAAACCAAGCTCGTAGAGCTTACTTCAAGTCATCCAAAGCTTTATTCAAATTTCACACTTTATTTTGTTTTCATTTAACCTCAAAACCTTCAAGTTGATAAATATAAACCTCCTCTTCTAATTTGCCATTAAGAAATGTAGAATTAACATCCATTTTATAGAGTTTCACACCTTTATGAGTAATAAAGGAGACCATAAGATTAATGGTCTCAAATCTAGTAATAGGAGTGAAAATCTAATCATAATCAACATGCTTCTTTTGAAGAAAGCCTCTTACTATAATCTAGCCTTATGTGCAATAATTTTACCAAATTCATTGTATTTGGTTTTGAAGGTCCATTTGGTGTTAATAACTTTATTCCCTTTTGTCCTATCCACCAATGTCAAAGTTTCATTTCCCTCAGTAAAGCTCATTTCCTTCTTCATGGCTTCAAACCAAACTTAAGATTTAAGAGCCTCCTTGAAATTTGAGAGTTCATATGTGTTGGCACATTTGGCCATTTCATGAAGCAGGCTTAAATAGTTGAGATTTTTTTTGAACAAGTAGCTAAATGTACAGTTTTAGAAGAGGAGTATAAGTGAACAAAAGGCATTTTCATGTTTAAAAAGATTGGAGCAAACTTACACAGCCCTGTGTTGTTCTACTTTTATAATTCACTGAGGATTACAGATGAATATTGCAAATTCAGCAGTCTGGTGCAGGGTGAAGTTATTTCTCCTGTATAATTCAAGAATATATTGTTTAAAACTTCAAGGCTGAGCAAGATACTTATCTCTGTAAGCAAGATGTTTTTTCTCTGCAATAGAAAGGAAAAAGTGGAATATTGCAAACTAAAGGAGGTGCTCTGCCTTATTGTAAGAGCACAATTTCAAATAATGCAGAAATAGGATTGTTCAAAGGTTGCCCCAGCATTTTGCCACTAGAATCCCCATTCTCTGTGACCATTGCTGTCCTGAAAAATATAAGAATATAAAAACAAAAATTTGCAATGACAAGAAGCCAGAGAGGGCCTCCAAAACGGCACTATACAAAAACGTAGGAATATTCAAAAACAGATTTGGAAATGGGTTATGCCCTGTTAAACCCCAATTCGTTTTGCAGGTCATGGCATTTTTTTTGTTTGTTTTTTTTTTTGTAGGCTAACGCAGAAGGTTCCTGCTGGATAAAGCAAATAGAAAAACGCAGGAAGCCCCAAATCAGTTTTGAGGGCAAAACAGAAAAATCTCCAACAATGAAATGCTGAGCGCTTTGTTCTTTGACACAAAAAGAAAAACCCTTCTTCTTCAACACGCGACAGCAAAGCCAGATGCGGTTGCCAAGCATTCTCTTGCGGTGATCGTCAGTTACGATCTTGCAGGGCCCTGTTGGGCGGGGGCAGTTTGAATCGATGTAGATTCTCGGCAGAAAAAAAGGAGAAAGACCGTTGCCTGGAACCGTGATGAAACCTCCACGGTGACGCGCGATTTCTACAGGCAAGACCAAGGTTTTAACCACAAACTTTGCCGCTAACATTCACAAACTTTGCACCAAGATACATATAAAATAAACATTAATCTATAGCTTCACGGGAGTATNTGTTTGTTTTTTTTTTGTAGGCTAACGCAGAAGGTTCCTGCTGGATAAAGCAAATAGAAAAACGCAGGAAGCCCAACACAGAAAAACGCAGGAAGCCCCAAATCAGTTTTGAGGGCAAAACAGGAAAATCTCCAACAATGAAATGCTGAGCGCTTTGTTCTTTGACACAAAAAGGAAAACCCTTCTTCTTCAACACGCGACAGCAAAGC
>MNCI01013274.1:354062-374307 GCA_015680685.1 Gnetum montanum
CTTTATTGCGAAGTGTTTACTCGTGTCATTTTACCTTGCTTAAATATTTGAGGTCCACACAAATCTGCTTTCTTTTCTTTTCTGTCTATTTCCATTGAATCTTGCTCTATTTCTAGTTTTCTTGTGGAACTATATCTCTCTCTGGGGAAAATTAGGAGTAGATTTGCGGAGTTGTGCTCAAATGTTTATGCAAAATTTTATTTGTTACAAGCAGGTATTATAGGGACCGCGTAGACTAGGTAGTTTGAACAAAATAGGAAACTATAAATAACTCACAGTACTGGACAAAGTTGGCTGAATCTCTTTAAAGTAAAGTCATTTGTAGTTCACACACAACGAAATTGTCACATTTCATACAACCGCACGCCGCAACAGCACACACACATACTCACATTAAGTACTGAGTTATTTGGAGGTATATGGGCCTTGGTGTAGCCAGAGACCAGCAGGCACCTAAATCCTGTTCGAGGACACTCGTTGGCGGTTGCGTCCCAAACGGTCGCCAACAATATGTAAGATCAACATATGCAACATGAGGAATGGCTTGACTTCTTGTCATTATTTTGTTAAATTCTTTGTCCAACATTTGAGAAGATGGGTGGCCCTTTTCCACCCAGAGTCTTGAGATGTACTCTTGCTTCTTACCTTGATCAAGCTTGTAAAAATCATTAAAACTTGCCTTTGATTCATCAAATACAACATTTCTATAGCAATAACACTTCCTATCAATGGGATCAAAACATTTATATCTAGATGTTCTTGAATCATAGCCAAGAAACAAACATCTTTTGCCTTTATCATCTAACTTATCTATCAATTGATTTGGAATCTTGACATAACAAATACAACCAAACTCATTTAAATGAGATAAATTTGGAGAGTTACCATAAAGCAATTGATAAGAAGTCTTCTCTTCATTTGATGAAGTAATAAACCCATTAAGCAAATAGGTTGTTGTGTGGATTACCTCATGCCAATACTCATTTGAAATTGAGGCATGTTTCAATAAACATCTTACCATCTCCTATAAGACATCATTCTTCCTTTTTGGGATGCCATTTCTTTGGGGTGAATATCCACATGTGTTTTGTTTATCTATTTCACATTTAGCATAATAATCATGAAATTTACCACCATGATCTGACTTGATTGTCTTACTTTTCAAACCAAACCTATTCTCAACAAGCTTCTAAAAATTCTTGAATGTAGGAAATAATTCATCCTTGAAATGCAAAATGTATGACCAAGCATACCTAGAGAAATCATCAACAATTACTAGAAAATATCTTCCTCCATTTATTATAACTATGGGCATAAATCCAATCACATCCATATGCAAAAGTTCTAGCATATGTGCCTTCTTCTTCAAATGAGTTGCATGAGGAAAGGCCTTTTGCTTACCTTTAAGACATGTATCTCAAAATTCATTAGGAAAATTTAATAACTTCAAACCAACAACAATTTTGAATTTAACAAACTTCTCAATGTTTATATAGGAGGCATGCTTATGCCTTCAATGCCACAATCTTGCCTCTTAAATCTTGGCTGTAAATGCAAACTTCTCATCAACATGATTCTATCCAAATGTGGCTTCAAGATAATAGATTTAATTTGAGTCTTGGAAGCTTAGTTATGACCCTCCTTGAGTCTAAAATTGTACATATGTCATCTTAAAAAATAACCTTATTTCACCTTTTCACCATCTAACTAACTGAAAGCAAAGTATTAGACAATTTTGGAAACATAGAAAACATCATGGACCTACACTTAACTTTGATATTTGAGAGCAATAAGGAATTTTTTTATTCCTTCAATGTGTATTTTCTCACCATCATCAACTTTGATTGTGTCCAAGTTAGCATTGGGCTTGTACTCAATAAAAACTTCTTTGTGAGGAGTCGTGGTTTGAACAATCACTGTCAAGGATCCATGTACTTAAAGTGATATTATTAGACATGGTAAATGTTGCAAAAGTAGCCTATGTGCGATAAGTATCCACTCTTAATCATCTGTATACATCTTGGATTTCATGAGACTACTTTTGGGATTGCCAAGTGTATGTCACTGGGTGTGCCAAACGATACACTACTGGATTACCAAGTATCTACACTTAAGCGCTTGTGATTAAGGCGTACACAATCCACTTAATGATAGAAATAGTAAATAGCAATAAATGGAAATGTTAACTAAAGGAAATAGTAAATAATTAACAATTAAAAACAATAATAATCTAAGTGGATGTTGCAATGATGGGAGTAATCTCAATCTTTATTGCTAGTCATCTAACATGTCCAAGTACGTCACACTCGAACAAAGGTACTGTATGATTACAAACATCACTCTACATGCATGCATTGGGAATAACAAAACTCTAAGAAAGACTATCAAAAATTGAAAACTAAAACTATCTTCTCTACTGCTTATTACATACTACATGCCTCAACTATGCACCTAAGTGCTATATTTATAGGCTAACCAAAGGACATGACATTGGCAATCTGACATCACTTCTTAGCTCTGACATTAGGTATCCAATATCAGAGCCTAACAAATTGATGACTCATCATACCCCCATGAATGAATGAAAAATTTTCCTCGAGCTAAACAAAATGAGGAACAAGTTTTTTACAAAATATTGGGAAGGTATGAGATTATTGACTGACTTAAACAATAAACAATAATTGACTCTTGCATGTTGTAGTGGTGTAATACAATGTGACACAATATTACAAGACAAAAACTGGGAAGCTCGTTTGGTGCCTAGAGGAGGTGGCTCATCCATTGGTTGCTTCCCTTTGTCGCTAGGCTTTTGAAATTTGTAACAATTTAGCAATGCCTACAATTTCTCCTCCTCCGTCCTTGGGTCCTATGCCATCCAAGCTACTGAGCCGATGTGTGTTGGCATTGGTACGTCCCAAGGATATGGTAGTTGTGGAAATATCTGATTAGCCTTCACATACCAAGCTACAAATTGTCATCGCTCCTCCTCAAAGGCCCTAGCTTTTTCTTTGAGTTCTTGATAATTTGTTAATCTTCTAGCTAGCTTTGAGGCTACATCCTTCTATCCTTGGTAGCTAGCTTTGAGGCTACATCCTTCTGTCCTTGGGAGCTAGCTTTGACCATCTCTAATTTTGAGTTTGCCACATGCAGCTTCTATGAAGCGTCCTTCGGATCTGCAAAATTTTTCTCATACAACACACAGGTGGTTACCACTTGCCTCTCTAGCTTGTTCTGAGGTTGACCCACTGTTAACATGGCAAGGTTGGCATATTTGAAGTAAACCAATGCCATGTATTCCTTCAAATCCTCAATCTGCATGTCTTTATTCTTTACTTCTGCTTGGTGGACCAAGGCATAGTTATCCAAAATTGATTGCCACTTAGGATTTTGTGCTGTCAAGGAACTAATGTGAGCTTTGGCCATCTAGATCTCTTTTTTATTTATTTGTTTGTACATGGCTACTTGGTTGTGGAAGTGTTCCTTCAATTTCTCATTCTTTTTGGCCTCATTTTTCCACATGCTGATTTCAATTGCTAATTTCTGACGAATAATGCAGACTTCCACCATTGAGAGGGCTCTGTTCTCTCTGGGCAATCAATTAATGTCCTGGTTAACTCTCACTAGTTATTCTCTTAACTGATGGATACTTTCTTCTAAGATGTTCTTTTGCTTCTCAAGTGTGATCAACCTTGAATTTTTCACAGCAAGCTACTTTTTTTCTTCTTGTGCAACGGTCAATGCCATTTTGTATGCATGGGATTATGCATCAGTAGCAAAGGCATGCTAGACTACCTTCTCTTTTCTTGTTCTGTAGTTGTGCTCTCCTTAGTTAGCTTGGCTAACTGCTCCACCCTAAATTGTTCTAGTTGGTCAGGTGCAACAAAATAGGTAGGGTCTCATTGTTTAGCTCTCAAGGTAGCCAACTCTTGTTATAATTGTTGCACTTCTGCCTTTGCATGCTTTGCCCTAACTTCAGCCATGACCAGCTTTCCTTTTGTGATAATGAGGTCTGATTATGTTATAGTGTCATCACTAGGGATGTTAAACAAGGTAGTCATCACTTGCCCTATTTACAGCAGTCTATCCAAAACATCCTCATGCACTGTAGGAGTCATTGAAGTGTCGACCAACATTTGTGCATCTCTAGTCCTAGTAAGATCTATTAGGGGCACAACAAGCACATTGAATGATTGTTTAGTATGGTTTGTGATTAGTTCTACTACACCTATTGCATCCTCATGTTGTAGTACCACAACTATGGTACCTTCTCTAGTTTCAAGCATCACTTGGAAGGATGTGACATTCTTAAATATTTGTCGTGACCATTGGGATCCTCCTCTGGTTCTTACTTGAAACACCACTAATTTCAGCCTAGCACTTTGAATGGAAAATGACTCAAGCCCTTTCAAGCATTCGGAAGAAAAATTCTTGTCCCACAACATCAAGCTCGGTAAACGCGGCTTTGGAGTTTTGGAAATCCATCAAAAGCTTAGCATCAAAGAGATGAGGAGGAGGAGGAAGTGGCATATGCAAATTCATGAAGTTGTATGGAGTCCAATCATTATAATTGGCATTGTTGCTGCTGAGACTGCGAGAATTCATGGCATGGAGGAACTAAGAATTCATGTTGAAGCCCATGATGTTGCTTTTGTTGTTGCAGAATTTGATGGGAAGATCATTGAAATCCAAGCCCTGAATCTGGTCTTGCTGTGGCTCCTATTCCATCATCATGAACTGGTTCATCAGAGAAGGTCTTGGATGCCGTTGCATAGAACTTTGAAAGGGCACTGTGTCCTGCTTTTCAATACAATGACAAAGCTCTTAGATATTTTGGAAGAGTATTTGTAGTGGCGACATCTTCAGTATAGGAAAATTGATGGAACTACAGGTCTAAAAAAAAGGAAGAAAACAACAATGTTGGCACTGGCCGCCATCTCTCGCTGCCTTCACTGCATTGTTTGCCTATTGTTTGTCTGGTCACCGTGCCTCTGCCTATGCCACGCCTGCTCCTGTCGCAGCCGCGCCTGATCCTCTGCTATGCTACATCCTCAGCCATGTCAACAAAACCCTCGTCGTGTTTCTCTTCGCCTACCATGCAAGCTCATTTCATCATTGCCACTTGTGTCGTTGTTGCCGTCGTTGTAGGCACTGCTAGCGGTGAAAAATGCTACCTCCGCCAACACTCTGCAAACATCACAAGCACTGGGAATTGCTTCTCCCTTTGGCGCTCCACGGACGCAACCCTCGCCGAAAATCGCCGCTCCCTCGGGTGCTTTGCAGACACAACCAAGGCCGAAAATTATTGCCTCCTTTGGTGGAGGAAATCATCATCACCCATCCTAGCACTTCTACGACCATCGCACTGCTGCCAAGGTGCCCTCCCGCACCCGCCGCTATCCACGATCAGCCCCAACGCCACTGCTTTTGCGCCCCCGCCGCGCTGCTGCTTCACGCCGTCTACTGCTCGCCATCGTCGCACATCAGGGTCACGCCACACAGGCCTGTGGAGGCCACTAACCGAAACCCTCACTGGCCGTTCTCCTTATCTCACCGTTGTCGCTGAAACCTGTGTCGCGTGTCTTGCTGCCTGCCATCATTGCTGTCATTACGGTCACCACTGGCAACTGCCCCTCCCCTCCGATCTGTGACTCTGCACCCTGCATTACTTTGATGACCGGCAATGCCCGCCCCTGACGCAACGATTCCATGCTTACCTCACCATGGGTCTACAACGCTACGCTCCTGATTAAGCCGTTGGCGATTCTCTCATGTTTTTTATCTTCTTACTGTTTAATCATAGTTCAAGAAATAAGTACAATGGAAAGGGAACACCATGCAAAATCAGGCTAAATATTCAGCAAAAAGAAAAAAAAAAATTTTCAAGTGAGCCGAAGCTAGAGCTAATCTTTCTAAATCTTCTTTAAATTTTTATCGCTTGAGGGCTTTTTTTTCTAATTTGTTTGTATGTTCATGGGCTTGAATGATCCACAAATTGTAAAATGCAATGTACCTAGTCAAGAATGTAGCTTGCCAACACACATCCAACTCGTACACAACTATCCAAACACAGATACATTGAACTTGGTCAAAGAATGGAACTATCCAACAACCAACCTAATCCTATAAATACCTTATCAATTCACATAAACTGGGAGGCAAAAAAATTGGAGAGATTGGCAATTATGAAGGAGGATAGAATTTGCAATCCTTGGGCACTCGGCAAACCTGGTTGTTGGCTTCCAAGTATTTCTCACGTTCATTCTATTTCATCATCGCATCATCGCATCATATCATTCTGGGGCTAGGCGTTTGACTTGCCATCCACATGTGTGCAACTACGCTTTGACCGGTGCATATTCCTATTTAAACAATACAATACAGTTTCATTATTGCATTCCATTTACATTATTTACTTCGGTTTACGCTTTATTTATAATATAGCTCTGTTTACGCTTTATTTATAATTCGGTAAGCTCTGTTTACATTTTGTATCGCTGTTTGCGTTCCGTTTACATTTCGTTTACACCGTTTATGATAACCGCAGCGTCGGCTGTAACTTACGCTCGGGGAAGTTCTTGGTTGATTTGCGTGCAAACCATCCAAGACACTCTACCTTTGTTTACTTTTCCAGCTTGCCCTCAGGTGGAGGCAGGGTCAGCTGTGGCTGTCTGATGATCTCTCGGTGTCTGTTTCCCTTCCAGCCTTACACCGACGATTTAGGTCAGTACAGTTTTTTGGCGCTAGACGGAGGGCTTGAACCATTTTTGTCTACATTTTTGATTAGCACTTAGTCAAAACTCTGGATGTTTTAGAGAGCATAACAAGTTCTCAGAGCATAGCAAGCTCTAGCGTAGCGAGTGTAGCGCTAGAGTTGGCCATTTTTAGCAGTTTTCACACTTAGCATTTTTTTTCTTTCATTTTTACACTTATCCATTTTCCTGCTACTGGAAAATTTAGTCATTTTTTTTTATTTTTTTCTCTTTTTTTTGTTTTCAAAGTTAGCCATTTTCTACAAATAGCAACTTTCACAACCCAATTTGTGAATATGAATCTAGATCAACCTTCTACATCAATGTCTAACACGTTTGATACCACAAGCCAACCAAAGCGAGCCACATTAAGCCCTGAAAAATATAACTTCATTTGTGTAAAAATCCAAGCTAACTTGCCTATCGATCGTGTGGAAAGGGAAGCAAAACGAGACTATGCACTTGTCCACAAAGGAGGTCGTGAGTTCATCCCTTCAGCATTTGACATAATCCCACTCTCTGAACACCATCATAAACTCATATCCCAACTTCTTATGGCTAGAAGTCAAGCCTTATAGCTACTGCCAATAGAGCCTCAAGATGAGGGAGATGATTTTGTAGCCCAATCTGAACATGGAGATTCCTACCATACCGTTAGTCCCCATGCCTACATAAACCCATTATTCCATCCTTTCCTGGAAGAAACTGTGCTTTCTCCTTCATCTGCAAACACTCGAGCACTAGTTTCCCGACAAGAGGTACCTACTTCCATTCCTATCTTCTCCGTACCCAATAATATTCACTCTGATGCATCCACTTCCATCATTCCTCCACTAGTGCAGTCCCAACAACTTCCCCAAACCAACATAGGGTCAATCTTCCAACCTTAAGTGATTGGAATGCCATTAGTCATACCAGCTTCCACATCCATCCATTACATACCTTAGGTACAAATCCATGGAGCACCATTGATTACTCCAGCCTAGCATATTCAGGGTGTTACCTCACAACCTGTGGCTGGGCAATGGGTTCCACCGGTAGTCTCAGTCCCGAATACCATCCCACCACAACAAATGTTAGCCCAACAACCTTTCTTTCCACAAACAATGCAATAATTAAATCATTATCATCCACAATCCATTCAATCCATTGGTTTGCCTACCGCCCAAGAATGGGAAGACACACAAAAAATGATGCACTCGTTGGTAGAAGCATTAAAACACCTTAAAACTTTCAACAATGAGGAAGTTAAGGTACTAGATTTCTATCAAGATGACCTGATTGACCCCTTAGTTCCACCCTTAACCTTGCCAAAAGGAGTCTCATTACCTCAACTGACCAAGTACAATGAAGAAGGGGACCTAAATGCCCACCTAGTGACATTTAGAACCGAAAGCCTTTTACTTCAAGCATGGCCCCATGTAATTTTGCAAGTCACCCGTTTCAAGTACAATTTGAAACCTGAAGCCACGTTAGATAACTTGATTCAAATTAAACAAGCGCGATTAGAGCCATTGCAGAAAGTTATCCAAAGGTGGAGTGCAGCCTTAAATGAACTTCACGAACCTATCCCTGAAACATATTTACTCACCATCCTTAAGTCGGTCGTGAATGACTTTATTAAGTCAAAACTTTACTACCTGAAAGCCTGCACATTAAGCTAAGCATTCATGCAAATCAAAGACATAGAAGAAGTGGCACAAACAAGTAATGACCCAGCCTACTTAACCTTTAGGAGCCAACACACAAGGAAAGATAAATCCAAAACAACGGTAGCAGCAGTGGCTGAGGAAAAACAACCCGCTATCCCAAACAACTATGAAAGAACCACACCCACTCATACACCTGGAAATTTCTCAAATAAAAATAACAACACAGGTCATGCCCCGTACCTTCGAAAAGAAAGACCCTGCTCAATACACACCATTGCCCATGAAGCCTTCACAATTGCTTGATCAACTTCTAAAGGTTGGGCTAATTCAACACAAGCAAATTTCTCTTGCGGCCTCGCAAAGACATGATCGCTTTTGCAAATTGGCCAAAAATACAGCTTTAGCAATAGCCAACGAACCTCCCATTTTAAAAGGCTTTAGGTTGGATAGGTTTTGTGAATATCACCAACGGTGTGGTCATGGGACTGATTACTGCTTTACGTTGAAACAAGATGTACAACGCATGATAGATGTGGGTGAAGTAGTGTTTGACGAGACAAACTTGGTAAGGCCCCAAAACCAATCCATGGGGGTCTATAAGGATCCTCTCAATACCAAAACCAATGATGCCCCATGTGTGATTAATATTGTCCATGTGGAAGATAGACAAAACGTTCCTCGAAAGCCTTTTTTGATTCGCGGGCATTCAGAAAACACACCTACCTCAATATATCCTCAAACCCCTTTTACCATGCGCACATCCCCCACACCATCAAAACCATTCATCATCCGCATACCTCCTTCGGTTGGCACCACAACAAACATACCATCTAAAAATCGATCCATTCCCTTTGTGGTCTAGGTGCCAAAACACCTTGGCACACAACCCACCTCCACTTGTCGATGACCTTTGCGAGAATGTCTTGAAGATAGGCTAATAAGAGAGTGCTTGGAAAAAAAAAGAGAGCGCATGGAGAGAGAAAACCATGGACACGAATTAGGACTGCCAAAGCCTACACCGCTAAACACCATCCCCATGAGTCGGTCCATTAATGAGCCTAGTACAAGTCACCAAAACAAAGATGAAGTCACGAGTCATATCCCAAACTCAGCATCCTCAGCTACTAACATAAAAACCCCTCCACGAGAAATACGAATGCTGGGTCAAATGGACCAAATCTCTATGGATAAGAATGTCCCAAATGGTAAAGACCTAGCAAATGTATTGACCCAGGTCATACAAGCCTTAAAATAAAAAAATACTTCTTTAAGTTTGTATAACCTAGTAATGACTTCACCAGTACATCGAGAGGCTCTCGTACGGATGCTAACTTTAATTTCTATTAGTGAGGATCTTCCTACAGATGAACCATCCATTTATGCAGTATTATCCCCACAACTTCAAGAATCGAAGACCACATCCTTAGAGTTCTGCGTTAAGGACATTAAGCTAGATGAGAAAATAGGGGAAATCACCACAGCCCTTATGTTTATAACGATATAGGTTGATTATTTCAAAATACGTAGGGTGCATGTTGATGATGGTGCGGCAACAAATGTAATACCTTTTTCTGTCATCGAAAAATTGGGACTCACTGAACAAGTACAGCCCACAACAACCTCTTTCTTGAGATCTTTCAGTTGTTCCCGTGTGGGAGTGAAAGACATGGTTACCTTAGATTTCATAGTAGGTGACCAATTCCCTACATCGGCTGAATTCATAGTGGTTGATGAAATGCCAGGGTTTAATTTGATCCTAGGATGTCCTTGGCTAGCTCAACTTAAAGCCGTATCTTCACCAATCTATCAGGATATCCACCTACCTTACGAGGGAGGTGAGATCATCATACATGGGGATACAACAACATCGATCACTTTCTCATACCTTGAGGTTGGTCAAGGGTCAGAAATTGAGTTCGTTAAGCCTAAACAAGAAACCATGAACATACATCAGAACGTGAACCCAACGCTGACTCACAATCCAACTAGCATTGAAGAAACACAAGAAGACATAAACATAAGAGTCATTCCTGCTGATGTTTCTTGGTTAGAACTACCCTTTGACATCACCGATGAAGGGGAAGGTGAATATAAGATCATACCCATACACCCAGCCCCACACGTTAAGTTACAAAAGATCAAGAGGCAACTCAACAACTAGAATGAATGATACAAACTGTTTGAATTGATGTTAAACTATGAACAATCCGAAATGATGTTAAACTACAAGACGTCCGCAATGACATTAAACTAGCCACGGTCAGAAATGGCCAGTTCCATTTAAAACTTCTTGAAAACGTTATTACCTTTGGCCTACCATGGCATAAAACTGGTAATCCTTTCTTTAATAATAGATGCAATAGTCCATCAAGACTTTAAACTGATGTACCAAGCCCAAAATGGCTTTAAACTAGAGCCAACAAATTACAGATTTACAAACTCTCATCATCCTACATTGAATTTTCGCTTACAGGTTACAACTTACGATTTAGATTCTTGCACGGTCGTTGCTTTCTTTTCCAAGTATTTACCTTACATCTTGCTCTACACTTTAGAAATTTATGCTACATTTAGTTGCACACATATACTCTAGAAAACAAAGAAAAACAATAAAAAACATGAAAAATGACAAAAATATTTACACGAAACATAAAGATAATGATGCAACCATTTTATACCACTATTAAATTCAGGCCATTACATCAATCTTTATACATTCCACCAGCTTAGTTATCCTATGTTCGTTTACACTTTGTAACTCTCCTACTAAGGGTGTGTCTCTTATTTCGCTCCTGTTTTAATTGGCAGGAGCGAGCAGCATGGACAACCACAACATCCTCTCAATATTGTCTCTGAACGGACCATATGAAGATATAGAAAGAGCGATTCACCTAGAATCTTTGAATCTAAATCCATCCACCTATATCGATTTGATAGCCTCCACTCAAGAAACGTCAGACTGACCTAAAAACGTAGCTAAAACTCTAGATTTAGAAGCTAACAATATCACTGAAGATCCTCTGGTTGAAATACCCATTACCACAATCAATGACGAAGCCAAGACCTTGAAATTAAGTGCCTTACTAGATCTGCAACTCGTAGGTGACATCACTCAAGTTTTAAAAGACAACATAAAAACATTCGCATGGTCATATACAGACATGCCAGAACTAGACCCCTGGATCATCCAACATAACATTATTCTTGATGAAAAAATAAAACCAGTAAAGAAAAAAGCACGAAAGGTTAGACTTGAAGTGGCATTAACGGTCCGTGCTGAGATCACAAAGCTTTACCAAGCGGGTTTCATCCGAGCTGTCGACTATTCCGATTGGGTATCAAACATTGTTGTAGTCCCTAAGAAGAACAGTAGTATACGCATATGTATTGACTTCTGTGACCTCAACATAGCCACTATAAAGGATGACTTTCCTTTGCCCAATATTGATCAACTTATTAACACGATAGCTGGGCATGCATTGTTATCCTTTATGGACAGATTTTCAGGCTATAATCAGATAAGAATTAATCCAGAGCATCAACTTAGAACAACTTTTATGACACCTTGGGGGACATTTTTTTATACAATGATGCCATTTGGCCTTAAGAATTTAGGTGCTACATATCAATAAGCAATGACATACATATTTAGTGACTACATGCTTAATTTGCTCAATGATTATGTTGATGATATAGCGGTCAAGTCTAAAACAACTGAACAACATGCAAAAGATCTAAACTTAGTGCTCAAACGTTGTCTCAAATATGACCTTAGGCTCAACCCAAAAAAGTGTGTCTTCGGTGTTAAAACAAGCAAAATGCTTGGTTTCCTGGTTTCCGAAACAGGGATACAGGTAGACCTTGATAAGGTTAAAGTGATAACCAATATGCAACCATCAAGAAACCTTACTGAACTACATGGCCTCCAAGGTAGGCTGCAATTCATTAGACGCTTTATTGAAAGGCTAACGGATAAGTTGAGTCCCATGCAACACCTATTACAAAAGAATGTACATTTCCAATGGACTCAACAATGCCAAGAAGCATTTGAGAACATAAAACAAGAGTTGGCCCAACTACCAACTGTTTATCCTCCACAAAGTGACAAACCTTTCTACATCTATCTTGCAACTTCCAGTTGTTCCATCGCATCCATGCTTTGTTAAAAATGTCAAGATGGGGCCGAGATCCCTGTATACTATCTAAGCCATGCTTTAATAGCCCATGAACAATGATACAACGATGTAGAAAAATCATGTCTCACCCTCGTCTTCTCTTTAAAGAAATGGCGGCATTATCTCTTCCGTAATTGGGTTTACATCATTTGTAAGGATAATGTTCTCCGTGCCATCACTAATAACATCTATGAGTCAAGTAGGTTAGCTAGGTGGAAAGCCATGATTGCAGAGTTTGATTTATACTATGTCGCTCAATCTTCCACAAAAGGTCAGGCAATAGCTATGTAACTAACTGTCTCATCGACGCACGATGAAGCAACGATAAATCCCGAATTCCTAGATGAAAATGTTAACAGTATAGACACCGTACCTGATGACTATGAGGCAATTCTCTACTTTGATGGGGCCTCAACCTCTCGAGGAGGAAGTTCCACAGCTATTTTAACATACCCCTCTGGGGAAATCCAACCTTCTGCTTACCGTTTAAACTTTCCTTGCACCAATAACGTAGCAGAATACGAAGGTCTTCTTAGAGGACTTCAAGTAGCGCTAACTTTGGGAATCTCACGCCTTGTAGTCCGAGGTGATTGGCAATTGGTTATTAATCAAGTCACTGAAGTCTACGCATGCAAAGCTCTCCATTTGCAACCGTATTGTGGTCTGACTAAACATGTAGTGAGACAACTAGTAGAAGTGGATATACAACACATCCCTAGAAGCAAGAATACCATCGTTGATGCACTTGCCACACTAGCCTTAAACATGACACCTGAAATGTTTCATGCATTGCCTAGTTCTATAACCAGTTGTGCCGAACCTATAATTAACACTCTAAATGAAGTACCTATAGCATCTGTTAGTACAACACATGCAATAGAATGGTATGATAATGTAAAAGAGTACCTTCTAAGAGGCGAACCTCCACAACACTTGACAAATGCTCAAAAGGACACTGTATGAAAACGTTCCTGCCAATACGCATTAATAGGTGATACCTTGTGTTGTAAATCATATGAAGGTATTCTGCTAATGTGTGTTAGTAGCACTGATGGTCAAACAATTGTAGAACAAATCTATGAAGGACTTTGTCGAGGGCACATAACACCTAAAGCAAGGGCAATGAAGATTAGGCGCTTAGGCTATTACTGGCCACACATGGAATACGATTGCATCTCCAAGGTTAGAGCATGTGACATCTGCCAAAAGCATGGTAATTTGATACGTGTGCCACCTAATGAACTGCACACTGCATAAATCACATGGCTATTCCAAAAATGGGGTTTAGACTTAATTAGAATAACGCCATCATCTTCAGCAGGCCATAGCTTCATTATCATTGTAACTGAATATTTCACAAAATGGGTGGAAGCTATTCCTCTTAGGAAGACCACATCAAAACATGTTTGCACCTTTATAATGGAAAATATTGTAACTCGTTTTGGTATTCCAATGACCATCATTATAGACAATGCACCACAATTCAGTAGCACAGATACCAAAAAATTTTGTGAAAGTCTGGGCATTAAACACGCATTTTCATCACCTTACTACCCATAGAGCAATGGTCAAGCAGAGGCTACAAACAAAAATTTCATCATGGTGCTCAAAAAGATGTTGAATTAGAGCAAGAAACGATGGCATGAATAATTAGTCTATGCATTGTGGGCTTATAGAATAACACATCGAACATCCACAGGTAAAACTCCATATAGTCTTGTATACGGATCTGAAGCTGTTTTACCTTTAGAATTGCAGGTTCCCTCATTGCGGATAGCTCTCTCCAGTCTCCTTGATGAAAGTTAAAACAATGAATTGCACATTGCCGACCTCGACTCGGTAGAGGAGGAACGTGTATGAACTCTTGATCAAATTTAATGGTACCAAAAATAGCAGAGGCAAAGGCACAAGCACGATCTCCACAAACGCCTGATCAAAGAAGGAGATCTAGTCCTTAAGGCCACCCGAGAACATCCAGATAAATTCTTAGCCAACTGGGAAGGGTCTTATTTAGTCACCAAGGCATACAAAAATGGAGCATTCAAACTTGCTGACATGGACGGAAACAAGTTTGCCAATCCTACAAACTACTTGTACTTGAAAAGGTACTATATCTGACAAACTTGAGGTATAGAATAGTCCTAGATCATGACTTAAAACTGATACCACAAAATAATCCTAGATCATGACTTAAAACTGATACCAAAAAATAGTCCTGGATCATGACTTAAAACTGATACCACAGAATAGTCCTGGATCATGACTTAAAACTGATACCATAGAATAGTCCTGGATCATGACTTAAAACTGATACCACAGAATAGTCCTGGATCATGACTTAAAAATGATACCACAGAGTAGTCCTGGCATTAGGACTTAAAACTGATACCACAAAGTAGTCCTGGCATCATGAATTAAAATTGATACCACAGAGTAGTCCTGGATCATGAGTTAAAACTGATACCGCAGAGAAGTCCTAAATCATGAATTAAAACTGATACCACAGAGAATTCCTGGATCATGACTTAAAATTGATATCACAGAGAAGTCTTGGATCATGACTTAAAACTGATACCACAGAGTTCTGTTCGGTCTGACACGAAACTGCTACATTTGTCCGCCATGACCTGAAACTGGCATCCAGAGTCCACTAAGACTATAAACTAGTTTGCCTCTTCACAGTTTGCCATGACTATAAACTAGCAATGCACCATTCGCCACGATGCTAAACTGGCGTCATCCAAGAGGTTATGACGTGAAACTAATCCACAATAGTCCGCTAAGACTATAAACTGGTGACATCATCAATGACCAGGAAAAACTTAAAAAGATGTGTCGCTGCAATAAGCTATTCATGTTCCAAAAAAATTTGTTGCATGATTCATCTCATGGGCCCTAATGAAACTGATGCTGTTGATGATTCTGTCTACTTTGAAAATTGCACGTGGTGACTCCATCTCCTTGTTTAAAGTGTTTGACTGACTATTTCATTTGTGGTTTTCTTGTCTTCTCGGAGTTGTGTTTGCAGGATGATACTTCTGAGGCGTTCGTGCATAGATGCATTTCATCATGACAATAAGATATCACATTTTTTCTGATGCACGTGACTGGGTTAGTCAATCTATTCATAAGTACATCCTCGACTCCTGATATATTTCCTATTCTCCATCATGCTCCCTTATCCTATTCAATTACATCCCCCTTGATACGTTCCACTCATCTCAAAACTCTTAATACACTGTTGCACACTGTAACTCTCTAAGTAGTTGCCATGCAAAACATGATACACAGTACATGATGCAAAATGCAAGTGCTCAAACACTAGCACAACATAAAAGGTAAGCTCTTTCAAAAAGATCGAGAAAAGAAAAAAATGAAGAAAACAAAAATAAAAAAATAAAAGAAAAGAAAAAGCACAAAACGTCAAAAAGAAAAATGCACAGAAAAGGTCTTCATGACCTCGTTGACATCATAAACAAAATACTATTGGCCATTCTCATACAAGCCCCAGGTGAGAAGGCAATTGTTTTGAAAAATAGTTACACTTGTGTCTTAAAGAGACCATGTTGCACATTACTGCATGACTTTGGCTGTTTACAACGGGCCCCACAAATACTCTATAAGAGTCTCGTTTCTCCAAAGAATGCACCTCCTATGTCTTGGTTTCGAGTCTACTAAAAACCCGGTTGTTGACAAAGACCAATGACATGACTTGTGCACAAGAGAGCATTCCTCTCCCACAAATCCCAGTAGCAATCATAGCCCTTAACCTCCTAGCTTCCCTGGTTACAATCGATTCCCTTCCATCTTGAACCACATCTTCTCGATCCCATGTACTTTTGAAAAAGGTGCAATGGTATCCAACCTAGGGTTGATGGTTAATGTTTGGTGCTTTTTTGTTCATGGTGTTTGCACTTTTTTGTCGATGCCTCTCAGGTAAATCCCTCCAGACGTCAACAAAGAGGGGCCAATGAAACACCATAATTTTCAGCCTAGCACTTTGAATGGAAAATGACTCAAGCCCTTTCAAGCATTCAGAAGAAAAATTCTTGACCCACAACATCAAGCTCGGTAAGCGTAGCTTTGGAGTTTCGGGAATCCATCAAAAGCTCAGCATCAAAGAGATGAGGAGGAGGAGGAAGTGGCATATGCAAATTCATGAAGTTGTATGGAGTCCAATCATTATGATTGGCATTGTTGCTGCTGAGACTGCGAGAATTCATGGCATGGAGGAACTAATAATACATGTTGAAGCCCATGATGTTGCTTTTATTGTTGCAGAATTTGATGGGAAGATCATTGAAATCCAAGCCCTAAATCTTGTCTTACTGTGGCTCCTGTTCCATCATTATGAACTGGTTCACCAAAGAAGGTCTTGGATGTCGTTGCATAAAACTTTGAAAGGGCACCGTGTCCTACTTTTCAATACAATGACAAAGCTCTTAGATATTTTGGAAGAGTATTTGTAGTGGTGACATCTTTAGTATAGGCAAATTGATGGAACTACAAGTTTGAAAAAAAAGGAAGAAAACAAAAATGTTGGCACTGGCTGCTGTCTCTCGCCACCTTCACCGCATCATCTGCCTATTGTTTGTCTGGTCGTTGTGCCTCTGCCTATGCCACGCTTGCGCCTGCCGTAGCCATGCCTGATCCTCCACTGCGTCGCATCCTCAACCATGTTAACAAAACCCTCATTGTGTTTCTCTTCGCATGCCATGCAAGCTTATTTCATCGTCGCCACCTGCGTCGTCGTTGCGGGCACTGCTAGTGCTGAAAATTGCTACCTCCGTCAGCACTCTGCAAACATCGTAAGTACCAAGAATTGCTGCTCCCTTCGACGCTCCACGGACGTAACCCTCGCTGAAAATCGTCGCTCCCTTGGGTGCTTTGCAGACACAGCCAAGGCCGAAAATCATTGCCTCCTTTGGTAGAGGAAATCATCGCCCATCTTGGCACTTCTACGACTGCTGCGCTGCTACCAATGTGCCCTCCTGCATCCACTGCTATCCACGATCTGCCCCAGCACCACTGCTTCTGTGCCCCCGCCACGCTACCGCTTTGCACCGTCCATTGCTCGCCATCGTCGCACGTCAGGGTCACGCCATGTAGGCCTGTGTAGGCCATTAATCGAAACCCTCACTGACTATTCTCCCTATCTCATAGTTGTCGCTGAAACCTGTGCCGTGTGTCTTGCTGCCTGCTATCGTTGTCGTCATTGCGAGCACCATCGGCAACTGCCCCTCCCCTCCGATCTATGACTTTGCACCCTACATTACTTTGATGACCAGCAACGCCCGTCCTTGACGCAACGATTCCACGCTCACCTCACCATGGGTCTACAACACTACGCTCCTGATTAAGCCCTCGGCGATTCTCTCATGTTTTTTATCTTCTCACTGTTTAATCATAGTTCAAGAAATCAGTACAATGGCAAGGGAACATGAAAGCCCATGCAAAATTAGGCGAAATATTCAGCAAAAAGAAAAAAAATAATTTTTCAAGTGAGCCGGAGCCGGAGCTAATCTTTTTAAATCTTCTTTAAATTTTTATCGCTTGAGGGCTTGTTTTTCTAATTTGTTTATATCTTCATGGGCTTGAATGACCCACAAATTATAAAATGTAATGTACATGGTCAAGAATGTAGCTTGCCAACACACATCCAACTCGTACAAAACTATCCAAATACAGATACATTGAACCTGGTCAAAGAATGCAACTATCCAGCACCTAGCCCAACCCTATAAATACCCTATCAATTCACATAAACTAGGAGGCAAAAAAATTGGAGAGATTGGCAATTCTAAAGGAGGACAGAATTTGCAATCCTTAAGCGCTTGGAAAACTTGATTGTTGGCTTCCAAGTATTTCTCACGTTCATCCCATTTCATCGTCACATCATCGCGTCATATCATTTCGGGGCTAGGCGTTTAACTTGCCATCCACACGTGTGCAACTACGCTTTGACCGGTGCATATTCCTGTTTAAACAATACAATATAGTTTCATTATTGCCTTCCATTTACATTATTTACTTCGGTTTACACTTTGTTTACAATATAGATTTGTTTATGCTTTATTTATAATTCAGTACGCTCTGTTTACATTTCGTATTGCTGTTTGCATTCTGTTTACACCGTTTACGATAACCCCAATGCTAGTTGTAGCTTACGCTCGGGGAAGTCCTTGGTTGATTTGCGTGTAAACCATCCAAGGCACTCTACCTTTGTTTACTTTTCGAACTTGCCCTTGGGCAAAGGCATGGTCAGCTGTGGCTGTCCGATGATCTCTCGGTGTCTATTTCCCTTCCAGCCTTACACTGACGATTTAGGTTAGTACATTACTCTTCACCAAAATATTTTCTTGGTGTTGCAGGTTTGAGGAGTTTGGTGAAGAAGGTGTTTTAAGCCTTCTTACGAATATCATTCGTATATCCTAGGATTCTAGCATGCTTTCATAGCCTTATGATTAGACAAGGAAATGGGAGTGTTGGTTTTCCTACCTTTTTTGCTTCAAACCATTGTTGAATTTCAATGAAATAAAATTAGAGAAGATTGGCCGCAAATTTGTCCATTAAGATGGCACTTCCCTTGGCCACATATGTTGAAATTCGATTAAGCCCTTTGGTGGAAAATAGGTGGTATGTCCTGATCTTAAAATATGTTCTCTCTTCTAGAATTAGTTCATTATACATTTTGTCTTCCTTGTCATATGTCCATTTTAGCCACAGTTTTTTAGTCTTAGGGTTAGATTTGGTGGACAAATGGGCTACCTTAGCCCCTTCATTTGGTAGATTGAAAGCCATGACAATTGCTTTGACTAAAAAAGTGACATTTACTCCACAAATGTTGACGATGGTACCCTCATCTTTGTTGTGCTAGAACTGATGAGTTTCACCAGGGTACCACTCACCATTGTTCAAAAGAATAGGCCACAAGGGTGATGCCTTGAGTTGTGTCCAAATTGTTTCTAAAGAAAACTCCATGAATGGGCCGAAATTCATTTCCACGATGACCAAAGTCAATATGGACTTTTCTAGAATGGCCATGAGGCAATTAGGGGGTAATGTGAGAGATTGTCCCTACATGGGAGTCTATGGTTCTACAGCCTCCCCTTGGACCGATTATCCAGTAGTAGGAGCCTCTTAGTGAATGCTAAAAGATTGGGCTTCCTACTTCACGTGTTCTACACGTTCACTTTATTGGCTTCGACCAGCTCGTGGGTGCGTAGTTTGTCTTTGTGAAGATTCACCTTGTGCACCTCTTTTTGGGGCCATCTACAATCAAGTAAAGATCAAGTGTTACTAAGGTTGTATTCTTTTATCATTAATCAATTTATACCTTACTCGTTACCTTAGTTCATTAAGTTCTTAGTTCATATGACTGTAGAGTTAGAAAAATTTTCAAGAATAATCCCCAAAAAGTATCAATCTCTTTTCACGACCCTTCAATAATTGGTTCCTTTTTCCCTATGTATGGCTTATAATGATGGTTATGGTCCCCTAGGTGGAAAGATTAAGGTTTCTGGCATTAATACGATTGATTATTCATGGTAATGCATAAGGTTTTTAACACTCTTACCCTTATAATACCTTTTGGACAATAGCAAATTTTCATTAATTGAAACATATTTTCCATGTGAGCACCCCCCCCCCCCCCCCCCCCCCCCCCCCC
>MNCI01013274.1:374617-386357 GCA_015680685.1 Gnetum montanum
CCCCCCCCCCCCCCCAACAACTAACTTGTACACTTTGGGTTCAAGTAGGTTCAAATGGCATGAAAATTGGAGTAGTAGAGAGAGTGAGTGCATAGAGCTCTGAGTCACAAGAGAAAATTTCAACAACTCTGCTAGTAGCAAATGATGAAAATGAAGTTTTGAGCATCATGGGGGTCATATATATATAGGATTTAGACCTGATGTTGGGATCCATGAATTTTCACGGAATGGGGCAACTGAGTATAGAAACTAAAGCTTTGTGATTTGTTGGAAGGTTTGAGGTTAGGTCCATCATTTTGGGGTAAGTGAAAAATTAGTTTGAGGCATTGAAAGTGGTTGAAGGTGGAGTTGTCGATGTGAAAAGCACTAGAATGAGCAAGAAAAAGTTTTTGAAATTGAGGTGATGGATAGATCAATTACAGGATAAGGGAAATGACAAAATATAACAATTGAACACTTGGAAGGTGAAAAATGATGTGGTTATGTCAAACCAGTAGAAGTCACAAAAGTTACACAAGTGGGTCCTCCCCAAAGTAGGCTTTAGCCTATGATGCCGTTGTGTAACCACACCTAAAAATTTCTATAGGTACTAAAAAAGGTTGAATGTAATGCATACCTATGAAATAAAACAAACATGCTAAAACACCAATTTGAGATAATAACTCTATGTTACACAAATCTGCAAGTTATGATTACATGGACAACAATATGAGATGGATTGTAGAAAGGATTACAAAAATTAGGACATGAGGTCTTATCATGACACAATGAAACCTTGTGTGTTATTAATGGTTAAATAATCACGAGTCCTTCTTTCTAAGATTCAAACCAAGTCCACACCACATTGTAGTGACATCGCATCATTTCATCCCATCGGCGAACAACCTTAAGACTATCATAGTTGTGAGGAGTAACATCACTTAGAATTTTGTCCAAGGGAGGAGCTCTTTTTTTTATGGCACACATTTTTTTGATTTTCAGAAGTCACTAACCTTTAGGCATGGGTACATGTCTTTCCAATGGGACCTGCAAAAGTTTATTCAGTGTCATTTTAGGTTACTCTTACTTCTAGTTTTCATTAGATCTACAAGGATATGGTTACAACCTCAGCAACATGATAGAACATATAGAAGTATCCAAAGAGAATCCACAAATCCCCTTGATGTCACACCCTTCACATTTTGTCTTGGTTCTACACTCTTTTGTCTAGACAAAATGATTATGAAGTTATTTTTAGGTTGGATGATGGAAAAGATTATCATTATGACTAGGGCAAGAACCTCTTATTAATGGAATGAGTGGATGGATGGCATGGTCTCAATGTTCGAATAATTAGTCCCTTATGACTTGAGAACATAGAGAAAACCTTACCTCAATGAGAAACATGATCATTTTATTCACAAGTGAGATTACATAACAAAGAAAATGAAAACAACAATTAGAAAGATTGGAAGAAAATAGGAAAAATTGGATCAAGAATTAAAAAAATGACAAAAAATTGTAAAAGAAAAATATGAAAGACACTTAAGAATCCTAAAGACTAGAATGGGGGGTAACCCCCATGACTAAACACTTGGCTATGATAAGGATTAATAAGTGGATAAATAGGATCCATGCATGTATGAAACATTGGTAATCGTTCATGCCCCAACCACTCGATGTCTATTGGTGGTGTGGTGGCTGGGTAGAAAAATTGTTGGTCACACACTTGATTGTTAAATGCATGGTGGATTAGGATATGAGGTGTGTTAACATTATGGATGTTTGACCCATGATTTCACCCTTGATCATGATATGGTATACATGGATTTGTTTATCTCCCCACACTATTAGATTCATTGGTTGGGTTTGGGATTGGAGTAATGATGGATGGTGACATGTGTGTAGGATCAAAGGATGTTGGTTGAGACTAGGAAGGTGGTGCACCAAATTGTCATTTTGCTAGCTTAGATGATATGGTGGATCCATGCATGGTTTGCTTTAGCTTATGGCCTTCCTCCAGAAGGAACGTTTCTGATGTTGCGGTTGAGACCCACTGTTGTCAGCATGTTTATGCACATTTGTAACACAAGTGACATTCGTTTATTGATATTGTGGTGCAAAACCTTCTTGTGTACTTGGTGGTGGCATGTGATGAGATGGAGTAGGAGGATATCGAGGGTAGGATGGATGGTAAGAGGTGCAAGGTAGTGATCCTTCAAGGGATGTCATGGGTTGGTGGTACTCGGGAGAGTGGTAGTGGCAACTTGAAGTAGATGATGTAGAACTAGTCAGAGAAATAGGATGTTGAACATAATATCCATGCAACTTTGGTAGATAGGGCTAATTTGGTGGTGGCCACCTCCATGACTGTTGTTACTGCCACTACAGTTGGTGACCATGTTCAGGTTGGTAATAAGTCCCCCTAGGATGGTATGATTGATTATGCAGATGTCACATCCATTATCTTTGTTTGTGGTTGAGTCTATGGCCTCACTTTCTTTAGCCATTTTTCCCATTTGCTGAAAAGTGTTCCTAGCTATTTCTTAGTTAGGTATCCTTTGTTTATTGTGATCACCTAGCTTATTTTTCATGATCCTTTCCTTGACCATCTCAATGAAAGTTGTAATGTTTTCATATATCCATTTGGACATCCTATTAAACTTTGCTTTAAGTTCATTAATAGACTTCTATTTCAACAAGGTTTGTTGCAAAATCACCTTATCGAGAGCTATCTCTTTCTCCATACCATAGATATGGACCTCCTTCTATTGAAGATTTGGGTCCCATTGATATTTCTTGACATTCTCCCATTTGCATATCTCTCCTTCTTCTTTGTCCACATGCTTGATTAGCTCTTGAATCTGATGGGCTTGGAGCTCATATAATTGTCCTAGGACATACATCCCAAGGATCTTCCTTGTTTCATTACGAAGTCCATCTATGATGTGGAAAAGTATCCTCTCCTTAGAGAAACCATGGCCTGGGCATTTATTTAGTAAGACATAATATCTCTCTACGGCCATGTCCAAGGGTTCATGTTGTTCTTACTTCCACTCTTAGATCTGTCTCCTCAAATTAGACACTCTTACATAGGTTTGGTACTTCTCATTGAATAGCTTTAGCATTGTGGACCATCGTTGGATTGAATTTGGTCTCAACGATCTATACCACACTTCGGCTCTATCAATTGGTATCCTAGGACAGAGCTTAAGCTTTTTCCACCCACTTTCAATGTTGTAGAAAGTGCAGGCATCATGGAAGGCTTGTCAATGATGTTGCAGATCTGAATCATAACATCTTGCAAATTTAGGAATATTATTCATGTCAAGATTAGGTAGATGACTCTTTTTGTGATGCCTATGAGATATCTTTATTACCTCTGTAATTTGCATCAGGCTCTTAGTGGCCAACAAGGGTTCATCGTCATCAAATAGGTTGTGAGGGAAATTTCTATCTTTACATATTTGATTGTGATGGTGCTGTCCATGTTCATAGTTACGTCTTTAATACTTCCAGTGGGTTTGATTTTGACTTTTATTCCAACCCTTTAGTGGAGCCTTATCTCCATACCTACATTCATCTTTGTTAGAACTAGATGTTGAAGGGGAAGAGGAAGATGAGGAACTAGAAGGATTGCCATGGCTTCTATGGTGTTCCTCAGGGTTAATTTATCGTTTGTTAGTTTCGAGGAGGTCTTCAACCTTGAGCTCTTCCCTAGTCTAGGACTTATGTCATCCCTTTCAAGATTGTTTTCCTTAGGTGAATGTAGTCTTTCAATGTTGTTAGGGTGGTCATGATCATAAGAAACCCCTGCATAAGGTTGGTCACTCTAATTTTCTTCACTGTATATCTCATTATTTCTCCAATGAATGTGTTCATTATACAATGCATCATCACTTCTATGTGGGAGAGACATTGTTGTTGGTATATAGTGTGTGTGATTTAATATTTTTTGAAAGATATATCATTAAGATATTTATAGCAAGCATGTAGAATATAACTAATCTAGATAACTAGCACCATCCCCGATAACAGTGCTAATGATGAGTGATGAGGTACCCCTACACTTAACCATACAAATCATAAGCACTCACGCATGATCCGGTCGAATTCCATGGATGGGACTAGTTGGGGTATCTAGATCGTTATGCTTTGATTGCAGTTCGCTGTCTTCCGACTTGGACTAGTGGTAGCTTTATCACATATGGTTTAGTCCAAAGTGAGGCATATGATGTTGTCTAATCCTACTTTGCTCCAACGAATAAGAGTTAAGTTAATTAAGCTAATGAACAATGGAAAACAAGATCTAAACTAGCCTATGTGTAATGAGTATCATCTCTTAATCGTTTGTATATGTCTTAGACTTCGTGAGACTACTTCTGGGATTACCAAGCATATGTCACTGGGTCTACCAAATGACACAATGCTAGATTACCAAGTATCTACACTTAAGCGCTCATGATTAAGATGTACATATTTTGCTTAATGGCAAGAATAGTAAATAGCAATAAATGGAAATGTTAACTAAAGGAAATAATCAATAATTAATAATTAAAAGTAATAATAATTTAAGTGGATGTTGCAATGATGGGAGTAATCTTGATCTTTATTGCCAATCATGTAACATGTTTAAGTATGTCACACTCAAACAAAGGTGCCATATGATTACAAACATGACACTGTGGGCATGCACTGGGAATAATGGAACTCTAAGAAAGATTATCAAAAATTGAAAACTAAAACTATCTTCTCTACTAGTTATTACATACTACATGCCTCAACTGTGCACCCAAGTGTTGTATTTATAGGCTAACCGAGAGGATATGACATCCGATATCCAACATCGCTTCTTAGCTTTGACATGAGGTATCTAACATTGGGGCTCCAACATCAAGTATTTGATATCAGAGCCTGACAAATTGATGACTCATCATCCATACTCTTCTTAAAAGATGTTCCAACAAGCCTTGGATGTATCTTTAGTAATGATTCTAACTCAAACTACCTTTAAAACACTAGTAAAAATAATCATCTTCACAAAGGAATCAATATTTCTATCTCTTATGAGCTTGTTCCTTTGCTCTCTTGTCATTGGATCTAGAGGCATAACAAAACTAGGCTTAATAGACTTCCATACTCCATAAACTTGGAGGAGGGATTTTATTAGATACGACTAATAAGTAAAATCTTGAGAGTCATCAAATATAAAAAAAAACACTTTGGGATGTCTTTGATTTGTTTGGTGTCCATGAAGATGGATTAAAAGTTCTAATACTAATTGTTGGAATGAGCACAATGAATAAGATGAAGAGGAATGAAAGCTTTATGGTTAAACTTGAGAAATACTTGCGATATTGTGAAATCTTGTGAGATCGTGTGAAACGTATTGTGAAATCATTAAGAAATTGAGAAATTAAACTATGAAAATCAAATCATTGGAAAATTCATTGTGAAAAATTAAAACTAGCAAAAACTTGAAAAATATGAGAACCACTTTCTTCCATTATTTCAGAAAAATCATTACAATAGACTCTTAGCACAATAAGGTAACTTTTCTGACTACTTCTATAAAGAAAGGAAAAATAAACTCAACTAGGATTTAAAAACAACATGACTGAGTTAAATTCATCATAACTAACCAGTAACTATTAGAAAAAAAAAGAATTTATTTAAAAAGACCTTACATGATAAAAAGGACTTTTAATAATGATGAGACTTGATGTGTTAGGTAGCTGAGTCATGGGGATACGATGAAGCATCATTTTGTCAAGTGTACTAGTTAGTTGAGATATCATAGATGCTATATCATAGATGCTACATCACATATGCATTGTAGCATCCCTATTAGTGCATCTCAGTTGTCTACTACATCATAGATGCTATATAGAATTTGTTATGTTATAGATGCTATATTGCATTTACTATAACTTGCATCAATGTATCCCCATCGACATAGTCAAATGCATTAACATATCCCTATTGACACAATGTCTGTATTTGTCTATAAATATGTGAGCACTTATCATGTATTTGGCACCATTTGGTTAATAGTGTAGTCAAAATTTTGCAGTTTTATTCTGTAATCTTAGCAAATAGCTAGTGAGTGCCCATATGGTGAGTTTGAGTTAGTTGTATGATGTCTTATTTGAGTGGCATTGTACTTGGATACATTTCATGTATAGAAACAAGATTGAGATTAATTCATATTCATTGTAACACTTTGAATTAGAATAGATTTACTTTCAATGTAATTTACTTTCTATGTGTTTAGTTAATATTTACATTTTTATGGACATTAATTAATTGACGGAATGCGCATGACCAATTTTGAGCCTAAACACATATTCGCTTGGTAATCCTAGTGGTGGGACATGTACAACAAGCTAGGAATAGACACTCAACACTTTTAGGATAGTTTAGGATTTATCTTCTTGTTATCAGTTAGATTAATTAAATAATTAATTTTCATGCTTTCATATAACTTAGTCATAGCTGCACAACATCAAACTTATATGCCTCACTTTGGAATAAACTATACATGATAAAGCTATTACTAGTCCAAGTAGGAAGACAGTGACCTATGATCAATGCTTAACAATCTAGATACCACACTAATCCAATCCATGGAATTTGACCAAATTACATGTGAATGCTTGTGATTCATATGGCTAGGCGTAGGAGATACTTGTTGCCCATTAAATAATTAAAAAACTTTGTAATCCAAATAACTTTCTAAAAAATTATTGAAAGTAGAAGAAAACAATTTCTACACTACATAATACTCAACAATTTCAAGAAGGCAAAGGTTGAAAAGAAAATAATCTCAAACATAATAATTTTAGAGAAGTCTTTTATGAACCTATTATAGTTTCTCATGTATTCAAGGAAAGATATAATATCTTTTGATATCTATAGTCTTTATGTTATTCTTTGGATCACTCTTAGCCTCTTAGGATCCACCTTTATTCTTTTCTTTGACATTTCTCCTAGTTAAGCTTAAGATGGCTTTTCTCCTAGTTAAGCTTAAGATTGGTTTTTACACATTATTTCAATACATGCTTCAGATAGTCTAATGCTTACTCAAAATCAAAGTCATAGGTGGAAAATTCATCTATGAAGACTTACATACCATTGTAAATTTCTTACTAAAAGATACTGAGGACTAAGCTTTGGAATGTTGCAGGGGCATTACCCATAAGTGTGGTGTTCTCAATTGAATCTAGATCTAATTGTTGGTTTTATATCTTGATGATCTTTTAACTTTAAACTATTTCTCCACGGGATACGACTTGTGGGTCAGTCATAGACAAGGTCACAATTTCTACAATGAAGGAAATGAATATAAAGATTAAAGGTACCTAGCATTGAATTTTGCTTGGTTCGTCAATTTGGCACCATTGCTGGGGAGGTCGGCAGAGTTAATTATGATCAAGAGTTCTGTATGTTTTAATTTCATTTTGTAATTTCATATTCTAGGTACATTTCATTGTATTTTATTTTATGTTTCTTTTATTTAAGTAATTTGAGAAGTGGTTTCTTTTACTTATTTTTCTTACATTAAAAAATCCAAAAATAAGGAAAAATCCTAGGAATCAGCTTCTCTTATCATACAACTAGTCGAAACTATTAAAAAAGTTGCAATTAAAGCTATGCTAGTAGGAGTTATTAAATAAGTTTGTAAATTCTTAAGAATGATAGCCCATGAATGTGCCAATGAAGAATGTTCTTATTGAATGAAATCAACAAAGCAACCAAAGAAACCAACACAAATTCAACCTTCTAGGAGCACTCTTAGCCTTTATAAACATACAAAAGTCACTCAGAAACAAGACCAAGAGGAACCAATGTAATCAAGATCTAATTTTTCTTGTTCTTTGACAATAAAAAATCCTAAAGAGAAAACACAACATGATTTTTCCATATCTATTAATCCTCTATTTTATATTCCAACTACAACCATGAATTCAACTATGGGGGTAGGGCCTCAAAATCTAAGTACTACCCTAATACCAACTTATGTAACCACAATTGTAGGTATTACCCAACTAGTGAGTACTTTGAATTTAGAAACTCCACCACCAGTCTTTATTTCTATACCAAATCCTATAGTAACCCCAATAGCAACCTCTACTTACATGATGGGATCATCTTCACATTATACACCTCCCCCATTTTCCTTAGGTTCAATTCCTCTCTCCTTTGGTAGTTTGAGTTCCAATGTTCCAATTGGTTAGCGCTACCCAGGACAAACCCTTGGAGAGTTATTGAATTAAAGAATATCCATTATACTTTAGGGCCATTAGTGTTTCCACAAGGAAGAGATGTAGAGGTTAAAAATATTTATTTGTTACCTATCTTTAAAGGAACAAATGATAAGGATCTGATTACCCACATAAGAGAATTTGAAATAACATTAGCCATGTTAGCACCTCAGAGTGGGAATAGAACTAAGATGATTGACTTTAAATCAACCTTAAAGGACAAAGCTGATATTTGGCTACAAACCCTTAGAACAAAAATTAGTTCTTGGGATGAATTTAAGAATGATTTTCTACAAAGATTTCTTTCTAATGATAGGCTGTGTTCATTAAGAAAGCAATTACTGAGTTTTATGCAACATGAGGATGAAGACTATGAGAGTACCTTTTATAGATTTAAAGGATTATGCTTCGAAAATCCAAACCATGGTTTTCCAGGCCATTAATTAATTCAAATCTTTGTAGAAGGCTTATTACCTTATTGTAGGAAAAATGTTGACTTTGCATGTGGATGAAATATTTTAAATGTGAGCTTGGAAGATAGTTCGAGAATGATAGATTTGTTAGTAGATCAAAGTAAATGTTGGTCAAAACCAAATATTATGTATGACATGACTCAACAAATAGAACAGTTAAATAAAAAAGTGGATGAGTTGACATAATTAATTAAAAAACAAGCTCATGAAATTCAAGGAGAAATGTGCAACATTTATGATAGTCCCCAACATGAGAAAATAGCCTATCCAGCCTTGTTCTGTTGTCAAGAGGAAATGCAAGAGTCAGCAGAGGATTTTCAACAATTTAAGATCCAACCAACAATGAACTTTCCTCAACGACCATTTTACCAACAACAATATCCTCAAAAATATTCGTAAAATAACTTTAGGTCATTTATGAATCCAACTAATGAACACTTAGATAAACTCACCCAAAGCCTTACTTCCTTCATAGAAGAAAGTAGACAATTCATGAGTGAGACTAAAAGGAGATTTCAGGACTTAATGAAAAGTGGATTACCATCTCAACTTGAACCAAATCCTACATCTGAAAGAAAGGGTAAAGAGCAATTACATTCCATCACTACAAGGAGTGGAAAAAAAGTTGAACCTAAATCCCAAAAGAAGCTGAGGTTTCATGAGGTGGGGACATAAGAAGAAATTTAGCCACAAATAGTAAATGAGGAAGATCAACCAACTAGGAAAAAAGAACAACCATTACTCTCTAGGCAACTAGTTTTACCTTCTTTCCTTAAACGAATACGAGAGGATTTTACAACTAAATCCCATCTTGAAAAAATGTTTAGTGAATTGTATTTGCATATCCATTTAGAACTAGTAAAAGACACACCTCTTTATGCCAAATACTTAAGGGAATTATGCATTAGGAGAAGAAAGGAAAAAGAATTCCTAAACAAGTTTATTTGGTTGACAATCTTTCTCAACTTATACAAAATCATGAGATTTCAAAATAACAAGATTCTAGAGTCCCTACCATCCTAATCAAAATAAATGGCCAAGTAATTAAAAATGCCCTATTGGATTTAAGAGCTAGCATTAATATCATGCATCTTGAAATGACCAGGTCACTTGATATACAAGATATCAAAGGAGTAAACATGACAATATCATTAGTTGATGGTTCAAATGTAAAACCCATAGGAATAGTAGAGGACTTGATAATTGAGGTAGAAAAAGGAAAATACCCAATTGCCTTTGTTATTTTGGAAGTAAAAGATCTTGATTGTTTTCCTATTATATTAGGTAGAGCTTGGTTAGAAATAGCTGATGTGGTAATTAATTATAAATATGGACAACTTCAACTTTTCTTTGCCAATCTTACTTTTACACTAAATATATATGATAAGGTAAAAGAAGATCATTTAAATGTAGACTTGAAGGAAGCAAGAATTCTCTACACTTTACCCACTTCAATAATGGCACAAGATAAGGAAACCTTAGTGTTGAATAATTTTAAGGAAGGGCCTTTAGATCCCTCAACTAAAGAACAACAAGATCTCCTTGACCAAATTTTGAATTTAGGTTTAGGAAATATTGGAAAAATAATTTAACCAACAAATAAAGATTCCTTGAATTGTAGAGAACTACATAGTACACCTAAGTATGTTTTCCAAGATCATAATAAACCACTAATAATAAATTCCCAACTTACTAATGAGCAAGAAAGAAAATTATTAGAAATTCTACGTAGAAAACCTAAGGTATTTGCATGGAGTTATGAGGACCTTCACCAAGGAATCTCACCCAACATCTATCAACATCATATCTATCTATAGGACAACATAAACCTAGTAAGAATTCCCCCAAGATGAATTAATCTAGCCTTAAAAAAAATTATTAAGGATAAGATTTCAAAACTTTGAAAAGAATGAATAATTTATACAATAGTTGATAGTGAAATGGTAAGGCCCATTACTGTAGTATCAAAAAAGGGTAGAAAATGGAGAGTTTGTGTAGATTATAGAAGGTTAAACCAAAATACAAGGAAAGAACATTTTCCATTACCATACATAGACCAAATTATAGAAAAATTAGAAGGACATGAATATTATTGCTTTTTGGATGGATTTAGTGGTTACAATCAACTAGCCATTGTTGTTGAAGACCAACATAAAACAACCTTTACATGTTCTTATAGAACTTTTGCTTATAAACATATGCCTTTTGGCTTTTGTAATGCACTAGCTACTTTCCAAAGAGCCATGATCTCAATATTTTATGATATGTTAGAAGATTATGTTGAAGTCTTTATGGATGATTTTTTAGTCTATGGGAATACTTATGAAGAAACTTTACAACATCTCAAACATGTCTTAGAATGATGTATTGATAAAAATTTAAAATTAAGTTGGGAAAAGAGTCACTTCATGGTTATGAATGGCATAGTGTTAGGACATGTTATTTCTAAAGATGGGATAAGGATGGATGATGAGGAAATAAGAGTCATATCTACACTTCCAGCTCCAACTAATTTAAAAACTCTTTGATCTTTTCTAGGACATATTGGGTATTATAGAAGGTTTATCAAAGACTTTTCAAAAATTGATAAACCATTATACATGCTCTTAGAAAACGATGTTTCATTTGTTTGGACTAATGACTGTTGATGAGACACGATTCGCATAGGCCGCGATATCACATACACGATATCGCGTCCGCCGCGATATTGCATCCCCCGTGATATCGCGTACGCAATATCACAGTCTGCTGCCATATCTATAAATAAGACACGGCTCTCCCTTGTATAGGTATTAGGAATTAGAAGTAGTGAAGGTCTAGTAGTTTGACCTCTCCAAAGATAGATTATTTTTCCCGTGTCTGCCCGCAGTGTGATGAATGTAATTGTACGACGTCTTATTCGAGTGTGACATACTTGGACATGCACATGACCAACAATAAAGATCGAGATTACTTCATCATTGCAACAGTCACTTTGTTATTTATTTGTTTATTTATTTAATGTTATTTACTGTTTTCTCTCTC
>MNCI01013274.1:386407-445180 GCA_015680685.1 Gnetum montanum
TCCCAGTGGTAGTCGTGCACGAGGTCCAAGATGTGTACGGTTGATCAAGGAATCGGTTGCTCGTCGCACTTAGGCTAGATTAGATTTTCTTACCCTTTTCCTCCTAGCTTAGCTTAGTTAAATATTATTTTCCACTGCCTTCAAGAGTAGCATAGATTAGAAACACATCATACACCTCATTTGGACTAAACCATATGTGATAAATATAATACTAGTCTAGGTGGGAAGACAGCGAACTGTGACCTAAGGATAACTATTTAGATGCCACAACTAGTCCGTCTACAGAGTTCGACCGGATCGCGCGTGCGACGCTCGTTTCATATGGTTGAGTGTAAGGGTATCTAACCACTCATCATTGGCGTCGTTGCCAGGGATGGTGCTAGTCATCTAGATTAGTTATATCATTCAAGGTTGCTGTAAAGAACTTAACAATATATCTCTTAAAAAGAAGTAATTATAAAAAGTCAAATAAATTCACACACAATAATGCCTCTCCTACAAGACGATAATAATGCCACACTTAGTGAGGAAGTTCATTGGAGAACCAACAAACTATATGACGATGAAGATTGGAGTATACAACCTGAAGTGGGAGTTTCCTATAAGCATGAACAAAAACAACGTCATTACAATGCACGAAAGCATAACTTACAAGATGACGATGAACCCCCACTGGCCACTACAAGCTTAACGCAAATACAAGAGGTCATTTGAATCTCACGTAGGCATCATAAAGAGAGCCGACTACCCAAGCTCGATTTAAACAACTTTCCAAAATTTTCAGGAGGCTATGACTTAGATCTGCAACAACATTTATTAGCCTTCTATGATGCCTGTACATGGAATAACATTGATAACAGTTGGCAAAAACTTAAGCTCTTTCCTATGACACTCGTTGACCAAGCTAAAGTATGGTATAGATCATTAAAACCAAATTCAATACGACGTTGGTTAACAATGGTAAAAGTATTTAACGAAAAATATCAAACCTAGGCAAGAGTGTCAGCCTTGAGGAAACAAATCCAAGGATGGAAACAAGCAAAACATGAACCCTTGGACATGGCCTTAGAAAGATATTATGCACTATTAAACAACTGTCAAGGCCATGGGTTTTCCGAGGAAAGGCTAATGTACCATATTATTGATGGGCTACGTAATGAAACAAGAGAGACCTTAGGAACGTATGCCCAAGGTCAATTATACGAACTATGAATCCATCAAATCCAAGAGCTTATTAAGCAGGTAGCAAAAGAAGAAGGAGAAATAGCTACATGGGAGAGTGTTGAAAAACATCAACAAGACCAGAATTACAACTTAACAAAGGTCCATGATCATAACAAGGAGAAATCAACAAATCTCAAGGTGGAGACATGATCTTTGCCAATACAACAATCATTAGAAGAAGCTGAGGCAAAGATTAATAAGATGTTGGAGTGGATATAACAAGTGTGGAGAATGTGTCAACATCCTTGGAGATAGAGTTTTGATAACCTAAGAGGCAGGACAAAACATTAGACATTCGGAGAAAAAGAATGAAGGGAATAAGTGCTCAACTACCAGTTATACATATGAATGCAACATATGCCTGTACGATCACCCCAAGGGCCAATGCCCAATATTGTTACATTTACATGAGCATTGGGGAAACACATTACATCTAGAGTTCATACAAAGATACTGTGTTTGATCACAGTGGCAAAAATCCCAGTCGTGGGGGAATCCACCCTTAGACTAGAGGCACCCTTCATATTATCTGAATCCAAACGCTTATCACGTTCAACACTCTGTTTCTTCAATTGGGCCAACATACTCTATCTCACCACAATACCATTCTCCACAATACTATCAGCCCATACCTCCAACACAACCACCACCTTGTGCACCTTACATCCCTCGTAACCTTCAACATTCTCATCCTTTCCCTCCTTCCATAGTGCCACCAACTGTTCCTAAGGTGTTTGTGCCACAACAACAACCCACAAATAACAGTTGTGCTACTGCTACTAACAGTAGTGAAAAGCCTCCTCAACATCAAAGGCATCCTTTCTTTAAACACGGCTGTAGGAAGGGACAACACAATTCAGAGGCCACTGCACCTTCCAACTCAGCACAAGTCCAACCCTGTGGTGCACCCTTATCTTTGAACCCAATGCCTCATGTAACTTCATCAGGGCCACCAACTAACACTCCAACAACAATACGGCCCAATGAACACAACCATGGGAGGTAGCATCCTAATCCTTGCATACCATCTAACGGTCCTAAATATCATAGTGGGTCAACTCGTTATCTGGGAACTACATCGTATAAAGTACCCCACTATGCTTATTATGAAGTGTGTGAAATCCAAGGTGATAAGTATGGACCAGTTCCAATATTTCCAACATGCAAGGATCCTTATTTTTCATTTATTAATCCTTGCCATACTCAACTGATTAGTTATGGGGGATATCCCCCATTTCAATAACAAGCAGGATTAATAAATATTTTTCATTTTCTTTGATTTTACAACTTTTTGTTTTATCTTTTTATCTTTTTGTGTGTTTGTCTTTTTCCGTTTTTGTAAGTAATCTCATCTACGAATAAAAAACTCATGTGGATCGTTGGTTGAGGTTTGTTTTATGTTATTAATTCATGAGTGATCAATTATTTGGAATAGTGAGCCCATTTCACCCACTCATCCACTCTATAAATAAGAGGTTTTGTTCGAGGGTACAGTGATATTCTTGAAATTTCTAAACTTAAAATTAATTTTGTGTTCATTGTACCCAGAATGAAGAAAAATGGACCAAGAGGAAATGATTAGGGTGTGACATCAAAGGGATTTGTGGATTCTCTTTGGTGACATCTGTGGGAGCTATCATGCAATGTGGTTGTACTAAGATCCTTGTAGATCTAATGAAAAATGGGAGTAAGAGTAATCAAAAGGGCACTCGAAAATCAAATGCTGTCCTAGGGGGTCCCACTGGAAAGACATGCATCCATGCCTGAAGGTTGGCGATTTCTCTGGATCCGGTAAAATTCAAAAAAAAAAAAAGAGAAGAAGAAAAGAAAAAGAAGTGCCATAAAACAAAAATCACTCCTCCCTTGTACTAAACGCCAAGTGATTGTACGCCTTGTTGTTATGGTACTTTTATAGTTGTTCACCATGGGATGAAATAATGCAATGTCACTAATTAGAAGGATGGACTTGGTCCTAATCTTGGAATGATGGGTCAATGACACATTAATCATGCTTTACATGTAGGATTCATTGTACCCTAGGTCAGTTACCTCATATCCTAATCTCTACGATCCTTTTCTATACTTCGCCTCATCTCAATGTTCGTGTAATTGTAGCTCGTGTCCCGTGTAGCATAGAATTTTCATCTCATTTCAGTGATATTTACATGTGTGTGTTTTGTGGAGTTAGTGCAGATTACATTTAACCCTTCTAGTGCCCACGGACACTTTAAGTGTGGTTACACAAGGGCATAATAGGTTGAAACCTGCTTTGGGGAGGATGCACTTGTGTAATTTTTTGTAATCTTCACTAATTCTCTAGTTCAAACACACAATTTCTTCCCCTCAGCTTAATTTTTCATAATTTTCTTTCCCTATTATTATCCCTCCAAATTTTAATGTTCCAATGTACCATTACATTCCCTTTTCTTCATAACCGCCAAATTTTAATTGCTAAATTCACATCTTTATCATTATGAGTGCCTCTCGAATTAATGAAATTACCCTAGGATATCTTAATACTTGATAATGTCCTCAATTTACACCATTAATTTCAAGAAAATAATTAAAAATTCGGTATTTTTCATGTGTCTCACATTAGTAGGGCTGAGATATCGTGTACGCGATATCGCGCCCACGTGATATAGCATACGTGATGTACCGTACGCGATATCACATCCTATTTTCCTATAAATAGGACACCCCTGCCGCAACACTTAGCATCATTTTGCCATTTACACGGGGGGACTTTTTGAAAGTTTTCTGTACGACTTGCGATTGCGTGACCCTTGCTTTTTCACTCATATCTCGCTCATTAGTGCTCCAATTTTAATTCCGTTTGAACCTGCTTGAACCTAGAGTGTTCAGTTCAATTGTGGGGGAGAGACACTTGTAGAAAAGTCCCCAACTTTTTTTGAAATTTATCATCGCCCAAAGGACATCAATTAGGGTAATTAACACTAACACTTAGAAAAATTGTGCCAAAAATCATATGACCTTAGGTACACCAGGAGATTAAAATGAAATCCACCTAAGTCATAGGACCCATTATTATAATTTTTGGGCATGATCACACGATAAAATAAGATCTTTAATTAAAGGCATGTAGTAAGGTATAACTTGACTTTGAAAACAACCTTACTAACGTTTGGCCTGTGTGATTACAGATGGCT
Organism: Gnetum montanum; assembly: GCA_015680685.1. Taxonomy (NCBI): domain Eukaryota; kingdom Viridiplantae; phylum Streptophyta; class Gnetopsida; order Gnetales; family Gnetaceae; genus Gnetum; species Gnetum montanum. Next base: position 390,802 of record MNCI01013274.1, read on the forward strand.
CCGAAACGTGCACAATAAGGGGGTCCTGTTCAAGGTGGAGCGAAACAACCTCGGAGAGGTAGAAGACAGGTCCCTACCGGACAACATGCAGAATAGGAGGTGCAATCATTCAGCATCCATCAAGAAGAACCTCCTACTAGATGGTTCAGGCAGGCAGAAAGAGGAGCTGCTGCTGCACCTGAACTGGGACAACAACTCACGTTGCCCCCAGAGTGTGTTCAGGATATCCATGAGAAGTCCACATTCACTACTGTGATTGTGGAGCTAAACTTCGAATCTTTTGTAGAGTTCGCTCCTGAGGCTGTTAGGGATCACCTCAAGGGGTCTCCCTTATGGCCTATCCTCTGTGAATGCTATGCCTGGTACTTAGGTGAAACGTACTAGTTCTAGCACAATAAGGAGTAAGGCACCACGGTTAACATTTATGGTGTGACAGTAGAATTTTTTGTGCAGGTGATTTCAAAAGTGTTAAACCTTCCAAATTCAGGCCCCCATGTTGCTCGGTTATCTACCTGATCAGACCCTGATGTGCGAAAGGATTGGTTAGAGAAGGCTTATGTCAGAGATAAAGCTTTTGGTGAGCTGACGACGGAAGAGCAAGTTTATTTCAAAATTGGAACTTATCACCTCTTCCCCACAAAAGGTTTGAAAAGAATATCAATGTATGCGGTGAGAGGATGTGCAGTGTTGATGGGAAAGGTTAACGCTAACCTACGCCATCTATATTTGATGGAGATCCTAAGGCGATTTGAAAAACGGAAGTCAGGGAAGATGGCATTGCCTTTTTCCTACCTTATCAGAAAACTATGCCAACGGGCTGGTATTCGAGGATACATAAATGACGTCCTCTGAAAGGCCCAAAATGCTTCTTATGCTGAGTTATTAAAGACGCTAGCTCCAAGAAAGAGCACTGGGGAAGAGCTGAGACTAGATGAAGAAGAAGAACAGATGACTGGATCACCTGCAACTCAACTTGCAGGACCCAGTCAACCTCCAGCCATAGGTCCTAGCCAACAACAAGAAGCAGGTCCCAGCATAGGCTAGGATCAGCCACCATTGTCGCAAGACTACAGACCGTCGATGAGCCATCTTAGAACCATCGTCGAGATGGTTAGTTAGGGAAGTCGTGATGATGCAAATCTCTTCCATGTCATTGATGATGCCGATCAGCCTACTATTTCATTAGATCTTACAAGGGATGAATTATCAATTCAAAAATGAGGGGAAAGCAGATGGTCACAACAGATCTCAGGAAACACAACATCTTATCAAGTGTAGTTAGAGACTGGTGAAGGGGCCACTGTGGTGGTCATGCAACACCAGGATGCCGCAGGAGCTGCTGAAGTGGTCACTAACCATATCAAAGAATCCTTTAATGTACCTGTTGTGCCACTGGCAGATCTTTCAAGAGCACAAGATGTTCAAACTCTTGTCAGAACCTTAATAACTCCTGCGGAACATGAGGATGCACTTGACAGATTGCTTCAAACAAGACAAGTAATGACATCTCTGTTTAACATCCCCCAAGATGTAACAGCAATTCAATCAAACCTCATTTCCACCAAGGGGAAGCTGTTCATATCCGAAGTAAGGGCAGAGCATGCTGAAGTTGAAGTGCAAAAACTACAAGAGTAGCTCGTAGCCTTACAAGTAGCACAGTAGGATCCTTTGGAATTCGTTTCCGCAAACCAGCTAGAAAATTTCAGAACCGAGCAATTAACAAAGCTAATTGCAAAAAATAAGAAGGTGGCAGAACAAAAGGAGACGGCCACTTGGGATGCCTCCACCGCACAAGCACAAACTCATGTGCATCTTAAGGTACTCAAGGCCTTAGAAGAAGAGAATAAGAAGTTGGTTACAGATAACCTTCGTTTGACTTCTGTGGAGAAACAAAAGAATGTTCTCGATGAACACTTTCATCAGTTATGAGAATAATTCATTCGGGTCAACCGAGATGTAAGCTGTTTAGCTAGAGAAAATCGAACCCTCTCAATGGAGGAGGTATGCATTATTCGCCAAAAATCAGCCATCGAGATAAGTGCATGGTAGAATGAGGCTAAATGACACGAGAAGCTGAAGGAGCATTTCTGTGATCAGGTGGGGATGTACAAACAAATCCTGAAGAAGGAGATCCATATGGCCAAAGCTCAAATCAACAACATCAGTGCTCAGCACACTGATTGGAGGGCCATATTGGACACTTATGCCTTCGTCCACCAAGTGGAAGTTAAGAACCGGGACCTGCAGATCCAAGACTTGACCGAATACATGGAGTTGGCAAACCTTAGATATGCCAACCTGGCCATGTTAACAGTAGGACACCTGAGGTCAGAGCTTGAGTAGCAGGTAGCTTCCACCCACATCAAATATGAAGCAGAATTTGCAGAGCGCAAGAAGCTGGCTGAGAAACTAGATGTCGCAAATTCTAAACTTGCGATGGTAAAAGAAAGCTACCAGGGAAAGAAAGATGTTGCAATCAACTTGGCTTAATGGCTAACAGAGCTTCATGAATACAAAGATAAAGCCAGAGCCTATGAAGAGGAACGATGGGTGTTCGCGGCATGGTATGTCAAGGCTAATCAAATGTTTCCGCAACTACCCTGTCCGTGGGAAGTGTCGACTCCATCAAACATCGGAACATTAGCATGGACGGCACAAGACCCTTGAACTGAAGAGGAGAAGCTCCAAGCCATTCTTCAGCATTGTCAACCTTCAAAGCTTGGAGCACGTGACAAAGGGAAAGAACCCATGGAGGAGCCATCGCCACCAGGAACTACATGAGTTTCATTTTTTGTAGTGTAACATTTTTTCTGTGTTGTGTCTTCCCACACTACAGCATTAGTCCATTTCTTTTTCCAGTTAATAATCCCATACCTATCCACTATGTAATCAATGAATCTTGTTCTCCTTGTAACTTGAGGACAAGTTTTTATTCAGTCGTGGGGATATGATGAGACGCGATTCGCATAGGCCACAATATCGCATATGCGATATCGCGTCTTCCCTACGATATCATGTATGTGATATCACAGTCCACCGCCATATCTATAAATAAGATGCGACACTCCCTTGTACACGTATTAGGTGTTAGAAGTAGCGAAGCTCTGGTAGTTTGACCACTCCAGAGATAGATTATTTTTCTCGTGTCTGCCCGCAGTGTGGTGAATGTAATTGTATGGTGTCTTATTCGAGTGTGATGTACTTGGACATGCACATGATCGACAATAAAGATCCAGATCACTTCATCATAGAAGTAGTCACTTTGTTATTTATTTGTTTATTTATTTAATGTTATTTACTATTTTCTCTCTCACCCTTAAACTCCTAGAACGCAGAACAAGTACGACTTGATTACGAGCATTTAAGTGTGACTACTTGGTAGCCTAGTGGTGTACCTAGGATCCGCGCTTGGTAATCCCAGTGGTATTTGTGCACGAGGTCCAAGATGTGTACAGTTAATCAAGGAATCGGTTGCTCATCGCACTTAGGCTTGATTAGATTTTCTTACCCTTTTCCTCTTAGCTTAGCTTAGTTAAATATTATTTTCCACTGCCTTCAGGAGTAGCATAGATTAGGAACACATCACACACCTCATCTGGACTAAACCATACGTGACAAATATAATACTAGTCCAGGTGGGAAGAAAACGAACTATGACCTAAGGATAACTTTCTAGGTGCCACAACTAGTCCTTTTGCGGAGTTCGACCGGATCGTGCGTGCGACGCTCGTTTCGTATGGTTGAGTGTAGGGTTATCTCGCCACTCATCAACTGTCAAGAAGCATTCTTGAAATTGAAAAAATGAGTAACCATAGCCCCTATATTAAGTGCACCTAATTAGGATTATCCATTTAATTTAATGTGTAATGCTAGTGACACAGTAGTAGGGGTAGTTTTAGGACAATACATTGATCATAAATCATGAATGATTTATTATGTGTCCAAAAGTTTAAACCAAGCCCAAGTAAACTATACTACTAAAAAAAAGAATTATTAGCTATGGTATATGCTCTAGATAAATTTAGACATTATTTAATATGATATAAAACTAGAGTATATACTGATCATTTATCCATTAAGTTCTTAGCTACCAAAAAATAAAAAATGCAAGAATAATGAGATGGTGCTTATTACTCCAAGAATTTGACCTCGATATTTTAGATAAAAGAGGAAGGGAAAATGTAGTAGTAGATAATCTTTCAAGGCTAGAAACTATTGATGAGAATCGAACATAAGGAGTCTTCCATGATGAATTTCCTGATGAACAAGTTTTTTCTACAAGAAAGGGTCCTTGGTTTGCTAATTTAGCTAACTATCTAGCCACTATGAAAACCCCTACCAATTAGACTAAGGAAGAAAAGAAATCTTTCTTATGCACCATATCTAGGCACATCTGGAGTAGTTCGTATCTCTATTGAATTTGTAAGGATAACATGGCAAGAAGATGTGTGGCTGAGAATGAACAACAAGAAATTCTACAAATGTGCCATGATGATTTAGGGGGTGGTCACTTTGATAGCAAACATACTACTATCAAAATTAGTCAAAGTGGATTTTATTGGCCTTCAATTTTTAAAGATGCACATAAGTATGCGCAAAAATCTGATAAATGTCAACAAATGGGAGCCATAACAAAAAGACATGAAATGTCCTTAAAACCAATTTTAATAACAAAACCATTTGATGTGTGGGATATAGACTTTTTAGGACCATTTCCACCATCTAATGGATGTCAATACATTTTGGTTTATATCAACTATGTCACCAAATGAGTAGAAGCAAAAGCCACCCCAACAAATGATGTTAAGGTTTTTGTAGCATTCTTTAGAGAAAATATTTTAACACATTGTAGAACTCCATGGGTGATCATTAGTGATCAAGAAACCCATTTTGTTAATAAAATCATGGAAAAATTCCTTAAGTCTTATGGTATCCAACATAAAATAGCTATTGCCTATCATCCTCAAATAAATGGCCAAGTAGAGAATGCTAATAGAATTATCTTGAATATATTAACAAAAACTATATGTACTAAAGAAAAGGATTGGTCTACAAAATTGCAAGATGCGTTTTGGGCTTATCAAATTACCTATAAACCAAGTTTAGGATATTTACCTTATCAATTGATTTTTGGTAAGTTATGTCTATTATCTATTGAGCTTAAATATCAATCTTTATGGTTAGCCCAACAACTCAACTTTCATGAAGACATGAACCATGCTGCTCAAATCAACCAATTTTATGAACTTGATAAAATACAACTACATGCTCTTGACAAACAAAAAATTGTAAAGAGATAAATGAAGACATTACATGATAAGAATGTCTTTAAAAAACACTTTTCCATAGGTGATAAAGTTCTTCTTTACAATATGAGATTACATAAATTTCTAGGTGATGAGAAGCTAGGTACCCCTACATCCAACCATATGAATCACAAGTGTTCATGTGCGATTCGGTCAAATTCTGTGGACTTTGTAGTTTCTGGTGAACTAGTCTTCTAGGAAGTGAATCTTTACTTTAAGGTTAATCGTTATCTTCCAATTACACTTGTGAAGTACACTGGTATGGTTAAGTGTAATTGAGGCATCTAATTTTTATTATTTTGTATTTTATGGTTTGGTATTCAAATGAAGATAAACGTAATTGGATTAACTAATTTAAATTAACTAATTAACTAGTGTCTAACTAGTCCTAACATAAGCATCTGTTCTCACTTTTCGTACATGTCTTGAACCCATGTATCCATTGTTGGGTTACCAAGCACTACGCTATTAGGTGTACCAAGCAATAATGCTACTAGGATTACCAAGTGAATACATGTTACTCTTGAAGTCATCGTACTTATGTGTTTAATCTATCTTACTTAATTACTTCATTAACTTAATTACTGGAAAATATTCAATAAGTAATTGAAAACATTAAATGCATAAATAGAATATTTAATCTATCCAAAGTGATGTAAGGTTTATCAGAAAGCTCATCTTTATTGTCGCACACACTATCGTGCTTAGGTACAATAATGCTCGAATAAACATCCATACACTTAATGACTCCTGCTGTGGGCACTCAAGAGAAAAATTCTAACTCTCAAATGAATAAACCTCAAGATCTTCACTGCTACTAAATCTCTGTTGCTATAAATGTGGCTAGTGAATGCGTATTTAAAGCTGAATACAGACATTATGTTGATGGGGCCTCGTTGATGCATGATATGATGCATCGACGAGGATGTGTTGACGAGGCCTCGTTGACATAGCCAACAAAATTTTGACTCATTATACCCCCACGATTGAATGAAAACTCATCCACGAGTTCTTTAACAAAATTGGGAAGGTATGATATTATTGACTGATCTTTCACAAATAAAAATAGACTATCTTGACAAAAAATGGAATGCTCAAGTATACAGATCAATGCATTACAAAAATGATGGTGTTTAGGATACAAAATTGAACACCATGACATGACTCTTCAAAATTGGACAGCATGTTCCTTAAAGGAATGAAGTTTCATGGAGAAGATCAAATAGTCCTAAGTGGTTGTGGCTCCTGAGGTTCTTAGGGACCTTCTCCGGCTTCATGCACATGCGATGGTCAAGGCAGCTACAGCTATCTTGCTGCTACTACAACTTTTGGTGGGAGGTGAAAAGCATCTAGTAGTGCTTTCATTTTCTCTTCCTTACTTTTGGGATCATGCACTATCTACACAGCTTCACTAATGTTGGTTGGAACAGGCACATCCTAGGGACATGGTATTGCTAGAAAAAACTCCTTTACATTAATGAACCAGGCAGCGAATTGCTTGTGTTCAATGTCAAACGCTCTGACTGTATCCTTGAGCTCTTGGTAATCATTCATCCTTTTGGCTAAGTTCTTAGTAGTTGATTATTAATCTATGAAGTGTGCTTTAAGAACTTTGAGTTCAGTGTTTGTAGTCTGAAGCTTTTGCTTGGTGTTTTTATGGTGTTTGAACTCTGCCTCGTATAACAAATATGAGCTAGCCACTTATTTCTCTAACTTTGACCACAGTCATCTAGTAGTTAACATAGCCAAGTTCATGTAGCAGAGATTGGCCAACTTTATGTACTCTATCATTTCCTCTATTTGCAACTCCTTTAGGTGTATTTTTACTTTATTGTAGCTATCAATCCCATCAACGATGGACTGCCAAACTTCTTTCCCTTATTGGTATTGATGGAGGACTTCATTTATTTTTACCTTTGCCATTTGGATATGCTTCTCATTGACTTTCTTCTGTAGGCCAACCTAGTCTCTATAGTGATCTTTAACTTTTTCAAACTTCAAGGCTTCATTCTTCTAGGTGGTAATTTCAATAGCAAATTTCTGGCACAAGGCACAAACTTTCTCCATTAATAGATTCTGATTCTTTGCAGCCAATTTCCTTAACTCAGTGTTCACCCTAGCAAGCTACTCCTACTGTTGATGAATAAATTTTTGCATTTGTTCCTTCCAAGTATCAACATTATGTAAGTGATGATTCTATGCAATTAGATCCTCATTCTCTTGGTGCATCTAAGCCAAGTCCTTTTGAATTGAGTATGTCTTTACTTCTACTATGGACTAGTTAAAGATGGCCATTACTACCTCCTCCTTAGCCTTTCGAAATCATTCTTAATGCTGTTGGAAAGATTGATCTCTAGTTATTGTTGGGTTGAGGATCATAGGGTCTTCAAGGTAGGCACATAATTCAGCAACTTCTACAGTCAAGTGTTGATTTTGTGCTTGAGCCATTTTGAGTTACCTCTCTAGAATGATGCACTTGCCTCTTACATCTAGCAGCTCCAACTAGGTTATGATGATGGTAGCTACTCCTCTTCTTGAGTCGTTGTTGGTGTCTTATCTTTCATAATCTCAAACCATAAGGCTAGAGGAGCATGCTTGATTATGTCATTTGAATAGCAGATGATTCCTACCCTTTTGTAGATTTTTTAGATGAGGCACGGAAAGGGCAGAGTTTTCTTTCCATATTTGTTTTCCTTGAAATGATTCTCTATTTCCAAGTAGATGAGTTGTGCAAGGTTCATAGGAAATTTTTTGCTTAGAGCGGTGCATGCTCAGGTGACAAAGGTGGTTACCTTGCTAGGCCTCATCATTGGATTGAGGTGATAGACAACAATTTTAAAATAAATATGCTCTACCTATCTGAGTGCACTACACTTCTTATGGTCAACCTCATAGCACTACTAAGTTTGCTCTTTTTTGGCCTCACCTTTCATTGATAGTTCTGCCAACTCTGTCCTAGTGTCAGGCAACCCCAATGCCCATGAGATAGCTTCGGCTAAGTAGGATACTTGAATATCCTTGATCTTGATTATGGACCCCAACCTTTGATTATTTCAGAAGAGATATGTCTCTCCGATGTACCATTCCCCATTGGATGTGATGACTTGTCACATGGGAGAGGCTTGCAATTGTGTTTTGACCTCTGTTGGATCTTTGTCTAGGAATGGCCTGAAGTTCATTTCTTGAAGAACTAATTGTTGAATCTCCTGGGACCTAATGATGTCAATGCAAGCTTGAGAAAAAGTAACTTCAAGCCTTGGCACAGGTCTAGGAACTTCTCCTCACTGTGATTACTCAATGGGCACTTCTTCTTCTTAAATCTATCAGATAGATACTAATTTAAGCTCCTCACAAAGAGGTCCTGTTGCATGAATTACCTTCGGTGGTTCTTAGGCTTGTTCTTGTTGGCCCCTTCCAATTCTGCGATACTTCTCCCTTGGTTGAGAGGGTTTTCCTTCTTGTGGGCATTTCGATTTTGGTGCCATTTGTAATCACAATGAGATTATGGATTAGCAATCATTGTGTAACTTAAAGTAATTGGGATACTTTTATCTCTTAAGGATAGTTACACTTGGCTAAGTTGTGCTTATGGCTAATTTCATTGTTCCAATTATTATTTATTTATGTGCTATTAGTAATAATTCATCTCGGAGGTTGTTGAAAGGGCTAACTTTTCAAAAAAATTGATGTTTGTATATTGTTAAGGTTAGTAATCGTTTGGGGGAGTTTAGAAAATTTTTTTTATAAAAAAAATCATTGATTTTTCATCAAAAACCTTAAGGTTTGTGGCCCTCATGATAAAAAGCTTACCTCCAGTAAGTGTAGGATTGAAAAATGGAGTGATTTGAACAAATGATTAGGAAGTTATGGGCTCTAGAAGGTTTTGGGCTATGAAAAATGGTAAAAAATCCTTGTGTGTTATGAGGAAAATGTCAAAAATTTCTAAGTGCATAGCTGCATATATAGGATTTATGGACTACGTCAACGAGGCCTCGTTGACGTGATTAGCTACATCAACAAGGCCTTGTTGATGCAGCTATTAACCAATGTAGATGACTATTGACTTTGGTCAAACTTGCAAAATACAAATAATTTTTTAATGAAATTGAGGTTAAATGAAAGCTCAAAAGGCTAAGAATAGTGTGAGAATATGAGAAGAGGGTGTTGGAGCTTATAAATTTGGAAAAATGGAGAAAAATGATTAAGGGGATGAATGAAATAAAAGGATAAGGAGCACTAAGTGGAATACATAATGGAATATGCGAAACATAGGATTGTGGTAATGTCAAAGGTAAGGAACCTTAACTAATCAAGCTAAGAGCTATGCAAGTGGGTCCTTCCCATAGTAGGCTAATGCTCTTGTTGCCCTTGCATAACCTCAACTAAGGAGTTCGTGGGCCCCATAGTCGATTAATGGTCATGAAAAGTTAAGGACTAACCAAAACGAATCTATCCAAGAATTACAACACATCAGACCAAGCAATAGAGCATAACATAGAACATGGTAGTGAGGTGAGTTATGGTAGCATGGATGGATGATAGAGAAGGTGGAATGGAGTTTCAAATTGAGGTCATAAGAAGTCCCTTGTGAAAATTGTGTTTAAAATGACTTGGGAAGATCCATCCTCAGTCCAAATCAAAACCATTCACTTTCAATGACTTCGCATTACCACCCTAAGATTGATCCACCCACACAAGACACAAGAGTGCTTTCACAAGACAACCGCCATTTCATAAGGAGAAGAAAAGAGAGAAGTATGAAGTGAGAGAGGGCCTTAGTTAGAGGGGACTTTCAGGCATAAGTGCACGTCTTTCTAGTCCCATAACTAGTGCTTGTAGCCCATTTATTTGTCCAAGGGGTGTGCTTTGAATTCCCATCATTTTTTTGAATTTTTGGATCGAAACTGCACCATGTAAAGACTTTATTTGACTTCCTATTAGTGGTTGAAATAGAATGCTAAGAAGTCCATGAAAAATACTAAGGCACTCAAGCAATTAGAAGAGTATAAAGAGTATTGAGTTCCCTTGAAGTCACACCATTTACAAACCTTTTGAATCCTTCCTAATTTCGGAACTACCAAGGTCATTAATTGATTAAATGTTTCTTTAATGGAAGGAACCTCAAATTCCTAGAACATGGAAAATCATAGAGTTTTTTGGATGGGCGGATGTCGTGGACTCACTAACTATTCCATGAAAAATAAACCATGTCAAAGTCATCAGACATTAGAATTCAAAAATAGAAACCAAACATTGACAATCACAACATTAAGCACAAACCATCATTAGTAAACAATAATAGCAATATTGTGTCCTATGGCAATAAAGCAATTTTATTAGCAAAAATGAAGAAATATCACATTTGAACAAAACAAAACAAAGTGAAATATATAAGAAAATCTAGAATAATCAAGAAAATTTCCACAGTATTAACAATGGTATAAAATGAGAAAAATGTGAAAATAAAAAATTTGTAAAATAAATAACTTGTAAAATCAGAAAAATGTGGAAAACAAAAAAGTAGAAAAATTGAGAAGCCATATGGATTGTTTGCATGGATGGCCATCTCCCCCATGACTAAGTTGAAAGAAGGGGATCCGAAAAATGGAATGTGGTTGTCCATCCATCGAGGTGGTAATTACACTAGCCCATCTTGGCTCTAGGAAAGGTTTTACTTGTTGGATGTTGACTACCTTCTTTTTATTTGGGCTTTTAGGCTTGTAGATCAACATGGCTCCAGAGGGAAAGGTTTGATCAATTATATAAGGTCCCTCCTATAATGTTTGGAATTTTTCCTTCTAAGGTACATGTGTGGGGTTCCAATAGAGAAGCTTATCTCCTAGTTGAAGTTTTACCTTTTGTATTTTGAGGTCATGACGTTGCTTACTGAATGCCTTATGCACCTCATTCAAAGATAGGACCACTAATTTATTTTCATCTAACACACTTAGGTTGATCAATCTTTCTTTCTATGCTAGAATTAGGTTAATATTCATATCACAAGATGTTGAGAGTGTATGAAGATCAAATTGAAACAGGAGCATTGAAGTTTTATGTACACCAACTCATAAGGAGAATAGCCAATAGGAAGTTTCCATGTTGAGAGGTAAGCACAAAGGGCATCATTAATTTTCGTACTCCAATCTTTTCTATATTTGCTAATGGTCTGTGTTAGTATTTTTTTGATCTCTCAGTTGGTTACCTCTACTTGATCGTTACATTGGAGATGGTAGGGTGTTTTTAATTTATGTTCAACCCCTAAGTGTTGCAACAACTTTCTAAAAGTGGCACCTATGAAACAAGTTCCATTATTAGAAATTAGTGAACGTGGCATCCCAAACTTATTTACAATATTTTGTTGTATAAATCTAGCAGTAGTGGATGATGTACAATCAATAATGGCTATTGCCTCTACCCATTTTATGCACTAGTGGACTACTACAATAATATATGCCTTTCCATTGAACATGGATGTGATGGGGCCCATGAAGTTAACACCCCATATGTCAAAAGGTTCCAGTGGTTAAATCCACTATTAAGGACCTTCGATGTGAGTGGTCATGCCATTGTCTTATTGATAATGTTCATGAGATTTGACAAACTGGTGGGAAACCCTAAAGATTATAGGCTAAGAATATCCTACCATTAGGATTTTTATGGTCATGTGTCTCCCTACATAGTGGCCTCTGCAAGGCTCTTCATGAGCATCTTAGAGAACGTGTAGTTGATCTCCCTTAAGGACATACCAATGAATCAAGCCATCTACACATACCTTGTAGAGGTGTTCGTTGATTTCTATAAAGTATTTGGCCTTATGAAGAAATCATTGCTTCTTTTTTAAGTCAAGATCTTATGGCATCTCCTAAGTGAGAAGATAGGTGAGGATTCCATTATACCATGTTGTTTCTATGGATTTTTGTTCATTTATTACTCTCATAAAGAGGAATTCGTCTAGAAACTGATCAAAGAGTGGGCTCTCCTCCTCTTTATTATCCCATCTTAAGTGAGAGAGGTGGTTAGTGACCACATTCTTGGTCCCTTTTTGATCCACCATCGTGGGATCAAACTCTTGCAAGATCATGAGCCACTGTATGACATGAGGGCTCATCGTTGGATTGTTCATGAGGAAGCAGATTAAATTATGATCTATGTGCACAAATACTTTGTAGCCAAGCACATAGTGCCTGAACTTTTTCAAAGCATACACCATGATCATTAGTTCTTTCTATGTGGTGGTATAATTTAATTATGCTCCCACGATGCTTCGACTCACGTAGTGGTTGTAGTATGAACATTTCTTATCATCCATCCACATGAGCACCACTCCCAAGGCATAGTTTGATGCATCTGTCATGATGTGGAAGGGTCTAGACCAATCTGGTGCTCATGGAATTAATGTTTCTATGAGTTTCTCTTTTAACTATTGGAATGCATGCTGACATTCCTTGGTCCAAATGAAAGGTGCATTTTTCTTTGTAAGCTCTATCAACGATTTTGCGATCTTAAAGAAATTCTCTATAAATTGTTGGTAGTAGCCAGTGTGTCCAAGGAATGGCCAAACATCTTTAACTTTCTTTGTTTGGCATGTTATTCCTTAGATAACCCTTATCTTTTCTAGGTCTACCTCAATCCAGTTTTTTGAAATTCAGTTTCCTAGCATAATGCCTTCTTGGATTAAGAGATGGCTCTTTTGCCAGTTGAGTGACAAGTTTGTTTCAATGCATCTCTTCAATACTTGCTCAAGGCAATCTAAGGCTTGCTCAGATGTAGCTTCATAGGTGGAAAAGTCATCCATAAAGACTTCTACACCACTATTGATCTGTTGTTGAAAAATACTAAGGACCAGGCATTGAAATGTTGCAGGGGCATTGCAGAGACCGAATAGCATCTTATAATATGCCAAAGTCCCCCAGGGACTTGTGAATGTTATCTTGGCCTGATCTTCTAGCATAATTTGGATTTGGTTATAGCCATTATAATGATCCAAGAAGTTATAATAACAATGCCCAAATATGGTGTCCAACACTTGATCCAAAAATGACAATGGAAAATGATCTTTAAACATTGCCATATTCAATAGCTTGAAGTTGATGTAGACCTGCCACTTGCCACCTTTCTTCAACATAATTATGAGTGGGCTAACCCACTCATTATCCGCAATGGAATAGATGAACCACACCTTGAGGAGTTTTTTAATTTCCTCCTTGATGATCTATTTCAATTTGGAGTTCAACCAACTCTACAACTGCCTTCTAGGCTTTATGGAAGGGTTGATGTAAATGTGATGTTGGCATATCCTTGGATCAATTCTTGTTAGCTCAAGATATGACCAAGCAAATTCTATTGGCCATTTTTTAACTACCTTTAACAACTTTTATTTTTATTCAAGAGCAAGTTTGACATTAATTATGACCAGTTTACCATTGTTTAAAAATACATATTCCATACTGGCCAGTAAAGTTTTTAGCTTTAGGGGCTCCTACTTGAAGTTATTAGGGATTTTCAACTCTTCCCAAAAAGTATCATCATCTTCATTAGAGAGTTGGGAATGACCTTGTTCAATTTTTTCCATGCCTTTAACATAAGCACATGTTAGGCTCTCAGTTGGTTCCATGCATAATGTGCTACTATCTAAGTCAACTATCAGCCACTAGGTGCCCTCTTGTTTTGTGGTTGATGCATATAGAAACCTTTGAATATTGATTTCTTGTGCACATTGATTGCATGCTTTAATGTATGTACTTTTTATGGACCAAATCTTCTACATGCAGTTGCACCTATTATCATTGTTTTTGATGCATGGAATATGCTTCTTCTCTATCTTGTTCAATTCATTTTCTTTGGATATTTCCAAAGAGAGGTCCCTTATGCTCGTCTGTATGTTGATCGTGCTTAACCAAGCTCTTCCCATAATGATGGAAAAATTACTTTTGTAGTTTTCAACCTTGATCACCAAAAAATCAACAAGATAGGACCACCCACCAACTATGGTCACAATGTCCTCTACTAATCCCAGAGGAATAGTAATTGACTGATCTTCCAATTCTAGATGGATGTTGCTCTTCTTGAGAAGTGGTAGGTTTCAAGCCTTATACATGTCATGGGAGATGAGATTAACTCTAGACCCATGGTCAAGAAGAGCCTTACATGGCTCATGTCTAGCGATTTGCAGGTAAATGAGTGGACTTCTTAGGTTAGATCTTTTCATGGAAAGATTGCTAGCCTTAATCCAATTAGAAACAACATCAGTTAGAATTACAGTGTAAATCCGAGGCAACACTTGGTTTGAAGGGCACTCAAAGGTATTTGATGCAGAGGATGAGGGTATTGGAGATGTAGGATGATCAATTGCACTAGGTTGTGAGGGTTGGAGAGGACTACTAGGTCAGAAGAAGGATCTTTTTTTGGATCGATTGTCTAAACCACTTAGCTGGAAAGCCAATTATGAATGTATAGCCCTCATAGCATTTTGTTGTTGTGGTTGTGAAAGAATCTCACCCTGCATGGATGGAGTAGGAGGTAACTGGGTTGAAGGTGGAGGTGTGTTTGCAGATGGATGTGGAGGGTGGTATGGATATGGGTTTTTCCTTGAGTAGAGGGTGAATGTGTTTGGTGGTATTCCAGGGGTAATAGTGATGTTGAAATGAGGTATGACTTACAAAACTTCTTCGGGAGACGGGTTGCTAACCAAAGTACCTGTATGGATCTGGTTGCCTACAAGGGTACTGCTACCTTGGTGGTGGCATTCCCCACAATTGTCATTGCTACCACTATTGATATTGTTCATAAAATTGTGGAGAAGATCCACTTGGATAGTAAGCTTGTTGTTGTTGATGGAACTACCTTGGATTACCTTAAGGATAAGCTAATCATCTAGGTGCTTGCCTACGTGCTAGTTAAGGATTCAATGGATACACCCCAAACTCTTGTAAGTGTGACACCATAGGGTAACAACCCTTTGGATGTTCATATTAACAAATGTCACAATCAGTTTCATCATCAAAGTCAGTTTCCACAACTTCCTCTACGGTTGCAACTTTGCCCTTACCTCTTTGGTAGGCACATTTAACTTCTTTTCGTCTCCTATGGTTACAATCACTATTTTTCTCTTTGGATTCTTCAGCAATTTTCATAGTAATTTGAAATTTTTCATCCAAAAAGTCCCATAATTTATCAACCTTTGCTATAATATCAAAAATAGATTTTTGGATGGGCAAGGTTTTCCTGTTCACCACTTCATCAAGCAATGACTCCTCCTCATTACAAAATTGGACCTCTTATTTTCTAATTGAAGGGTCCCTATTATACTCTTTTGCACTTTCCCTTTTTCGTAGCTCACCTTTTTCTTTTGCTATCTACTTAATTAGCCTTTGGATATGATAAGCTCTTAGTTCAAAAAATCTCCCTTTGGCATACACCCCAAGGGTTCTTCTAGTTTTTGCTCTAAGCCTATATATAATGTGGTGAAGTTGTTTTCTCTGAGAATAACCATGGCCAAGGCATCAATGTAAGAGTGAATAGTATCTACCCATAGTGGCATCCAAGGGTTCATGTGTTTCCTATTTCCAACCTTGGATTTACCTTCTCAAATTAGACACTTTGGAGTACATTTGGTATTTATCATTAAATAGCTCTAACATGGTACTTCACCGACGAATGGATTCTAGTTCCAAAGATCGGTACCAAATTTTAGCTTCCTTGATGAGTTTCTTGGGGAAGAGTTTGAGTTTCTACCATTCATTTTATATGTTTTGTAAGGAACATGTATCATGGAAAGCTTGTAGATGTGTTTGTAGATTAGAATTTTATCCCCCCTCAAATCTTAGGATATTATTCATGTCTAAGCACTTGATTCGGTTGTCTTTCATATGCCTGGTTGGAATTCTAACTGCCTTTGCAATGTTGAGCATAATTTGAGTTGTCAATAGAGGTTCATCATCATCACTACGTCAATGACACTGATGATGGTTTTGGCCATCCCTTTGGTCTTGATGGCCTTCACGGTCATTGTTGTCTCATTGATCACCTTCATCATGATTATGTCGAGGGTGGATTGTATGAGAACCAATAGATGAAGAGGAATGTTCAGAATCAAATGAAGAGGATGAAGAGGAAGGTGGACCACCACTTCCATTGCGGTGTCTGCCACTACTTTTTCACTCATTACAATCACCATCTTTAGATCCCTTGCCATTGCGATGCTTGCCAAAGTCACTACCTTGGCTGTCACTTTTTCTTGAACCTAGTTTATGAATAATGGATCATAGGTTTAGGGTTGCACCCTCATCACTAATAATAGGGGGTGGAGAATCTTCACGTTGAGAACCTTCAAAGGGAGGATCCTCATTGTCATCTTGATTTAGTAGGAATAAGGGATTAGAGAAATGTTTCCACTTCATAGCCTTATGACGCTTCTCCTGACGTTGATCTCATTTGTGTTGTGTTTCAGTGGGATAGTAGTTCCAAGTGTCATAACCATTTACAACATATTCCCCATGAGTATGGTGCCCAACTTTTTAAAGATTTGAAATAGCATTCTGGGCATAGATTGGTTAGGTGGCAAGATGATGTTAACCTCCATATCACACCATCGCAGTTGTTCATCTTAATCTAGGATGAAGGTGAAGTTTGACACATACTCATCTAGATGAGTATATATCACTTTTCACTCTTGTGGGACTAGTGATTTGACATCTTCATGTCTGTGGGAAGAAGAAGACATTTTGCAAAACAAATAAAATTATTAGTGTGCTTAGTAGTTTACATGTCGTTGAGAGTGATGTTGACATTGACTTCATCCAACGATATGAATAACATTCACTAATCCTAGATAGCATACATTTCAACAAACAAAGTCCTCAGTAACAATGCCAATGATGAGTGGCTAGGTACCCCTACACCCAACCATATGAATATCAAGCGTTCACACACGATTCAGTCAAATTCCACAAACTTTGTAGTTTCCAATGCACTAATCTTCTAGGAAGTGAATTTTTGCCTTAAGGTTAATCGTTGTCTTCCCAATTACACTTGTGAAGTACATTGGTATGGTTAAGTGTAATTGAGGCATTTGATTTTTATCATTTTTTATTTTATGGTTTGGTATTCAAATGAAGATAAACGTAATTGGATTAACTAATTTAAATTAACTAATTAACTAGTGTTTGACTAGTTCTAACATAAGCATCTGGTCCCACTTTCCATGCACATCCTGAATCCACATATCCACTGCTGGGTTACCAAGCGCTACGCTAGTGGGCATACTAAGTAATAACACTACTGGAATTACCAAGCGAATACATGTTACACTCGAAGTGGTCATACTTATGTGTTTAATCTATCTTGCTTAATTGCTTCATTAACTTAATTACTAGAAAATATTTAATAAGTAATTAAAAACATTTAATAAATAATTGAAAACATTAAATGCATAAATAGAATAGTTAATCTATCGAAAGAGATGTAAGCTTTATCAGAAAGCTCGCCTTTATTGCGGCACACATTGTCATGCTTAAGGAGAACAATGCTTGAATTAAGATTCATACACTCAATGACTCCTACTACGGGCACTCGAGAGAAAAATTGTAACTCTCAAATGAACAAACTACAAGAGCTTCGCTACCACTAAATCTTCATTGCTATAAATGCGACTGGTGAGTGCGTATTTATAGCCAAATATAGACACTACATCGATAGGGCCTTGTTGAGGCCACATCGACAAGGCTTCATCGATGCAGCCAATAGAAGTACGAATCATCACCAAGGAAGTTAACAACTAGGTGGTAAGGCCCTTATTTAGTTATCCAACCCCATGATAATGAAAGCATTCTCATATCACCTATTGATGATTCCTCAACTACATTCTTAGTCAATGGACAAAGACTTAAGTTATATCATCAACATCACATTGGGGAACCTGAAGAAGATGAACTTGTAGAACTAAGTGACCCAACTTATTCCATAATTGATGAATTACATAACAACAATCCATTAGAAGTCTTAGCTCTTAGAAATAACCTTCAATAAGACTCTTATGTCATAGAATAAACTATAAAATAGTATTTACAGTCTACAACTTTTACCTTAAAAAATGTAGAGGGCAATAGGAAATTCTATTATTAGTTGAAACTATAAAGAATTTGATAGCATCATGTCTAGAATGCAAGGGAGAAGGACAACTCCTCCTACCTTGAGATAAGTAATTTTAAACCCAAAATCCAACTAAGTGTGAGCCTTAGATTAATAAGTGTCTTACACATAATAAACTTTATTATGTTTCAACAATATTCTTTCAGTACAAGTTTCATAAGTCAATGTGGCTAACTAGCTTAATTTAGGGTAATGCTTATTAGTGTTTGGTTTCTATTAAATACCTAATTGGATGAGTCACTAAGGTGGAAATGGTGTGTTATATTGGACCTAGTTTCTCTAGTAGCAAAATGCATCTATCAATATCAAGCCATGTAATAGCCCTTAAAAAATGAAATTGGCTCCCACAAGAACCTCATGGTTGAAGTCAATCAAATATTGAATTTCTTACAGAAAAAAACTAGAAAAGAAAAAGAAAAAGAAATAGGTGTTTTGTGGATTGGAAGGTCTAAAAAATAAGTGAAGACATGAGTGGTAGAACCAATTGAGGATACATGTTGATGGACATAATAACTATAAGAATTAGCTTCGTTGTAGGGAGACTACTACCTTGGTGGTGGCATCTTCCATGACTATGAGTTTGTCATTATTACTAATAATAAATCTAAGGTTGAGGTAAAGCCCTATTAGGATAGTATTATTCGAGTTGGTAAATTTTTCTATAGTTGCTTTGAGGGTAAGGCAACCTCCTTGGTACTTTCCTCTTAACAAATTTTGGATGCCTATAGACTTCTAGAGATATGATGAAAGAACTAAAAAACATTCTTTGACATGCTTGTATTGGCATTTGTCACATCCTTTATCATTTAAATTGATGTTCACAACCTCCTCCACTATAATTGCTTTCCTTTATGTTGATAGTAGTTCCTATCAGTGTTCTTTTTCTTTCTCTTATTCTTGTATTTTGTTTTTTCTTGCTTCATTCTTTCCTCCATGATCTTAAGTGTTGATTAGAATTTCTCATCACTTGAGTCCCATACTTTATCAACTTTGGCTAGTCTTTTAGTTATAGAAATTTGTATGGGCAAAGTCTTCCATTGGACTACTTCTTCCAATGGTGCTTCCTTTTTCTACTCACATAGACAAACCTTCCTTTTGCAAAGAGAGTATTTTTTGTACTCAATACTCTCTAAATGTTTCCTTTAGACAAGAGTTTCCCTTGTCTTGTTTTTTAGTCCATCTATGATATGACACAATTATTATCTCTAAGAGAAGTTGTGACTTAAGCATCTATGTAATAGTAAGTAATATTTATCCAAGTGATGAAGTGTCATTAAGTCGATGCGTTGATGGGGCCGTGCATATGCAGCCGTGTTTATGCAGCCACCTATCCTGGGCTATAAATAAGAGGAACCTCTGCCTCATTTGAAATCCTTTTGTCATTTGTAGCTAAACTCTTTCAGTTTGTTTCCGTAGAAGTTAGATTATTTTCCTAGTGCATGCCCGCAATGTGATGCTTGTAATTGTACGGAACCTTTATTCGAGTGTGACATACTTGGACACGTACATAATTGGCAATAAAGATTGAGATTACTTCATTATTGCAGCATTCACTTAGTTTAATTATTTAATTTAATTGTTAATTGTTTTTTTATTTATTGCTTTCTTAGTTAATATTTATTTATCATCATTTACTATTCTTGTTGTTAAATGTGGAATGAGCACGACTTAATCATGAACATTTAAGTGTGACTACTTGGTAACCCAGTAGCGTACCTAGGATCTACGCTTGGTAATCCCAGTAGCAGTCATGCACGAGGTCCAAGATGTGTACGGCTGATTAAGGAACGGATACTCATCACACTTAGGCTAGCTTAGACTTCATTTCCTATTGCTCATTAGTTTAATTAATATTATCTTCCATTGTCTCTAGGAGTAGCATTAATTTAGGATCACATCATACGCATCACTCTGGACTAAACCATACGTGAAAAAGCAAATACTAGTACAGGTGGGAAGATAGCAAACTGCAATCAATGTGTAACTATCTAGATACCACAAATAGCTTGTCCGTGGAGTTCGACCGGATCATGTGTGAACGCTCGTATTCGTATGGTTGGGCGTAGGGGTACCTCGCCGCTCATCACCAAGGTTGCATTAAGAGACTCATGATTTCCTTGTCTCCATCCTTGAATCTGCTTTCTCTTATTGGACACTCTGCAATATGTTTGAAATTTTTCATTAAAGATCTCAAGCATTGTACTCCACCTTCAAATTGCTTCTGGTTCCAAGGACTAGTACCAACTTTCCACCTCTTTGATGAGTGTACTTGGGAATAATTTTAGCTTTTTCCATTCATCTTCTATGCTTTGCAAAGCATAGACATCATGAAATACTTACAAATGGTGTTGCAAGTCAACACTAAAGCCTCCCTCAAACCTAGAAATGTTGTTCATGTTTAGTTGTTTGATCTGATTGTCCTTTTAATGCTTGATAGGAATGTAGACTACCTTCTTAATGTTAATCATATTACGAATAGTAAAAAAGGGTTAATCATAGTCATCTCTATTACCATGATTTATGTTATGATCATGCTCACTTCTATGATGCCTACTATGCCTTCTTTCAAGTCTATGTCGTACTTCCTAGTCCTATATATTATCTCTTCTTCCATATTTGTAATGATCCCTCTACACATTCTACAGGGTTGTTTACCATTATCCCTTCTTTCTTAATCACATTCTTCCTCATCAAAGCTTTAGGATGATGATGGAGAACTAGAAGAGTTATGCCAACTTGTTCTCCTCCCACAATTCCTTTAGTTTTCTCTAATTAGCCTTGTAGAAGACCTAGGTCTGGAATTCCTCCTTATGTTGATCATGTTCTCCCTTTTTCTTAGTTACTAGCTAAACTGAACATAACCATGGATTTTTCATGTTATTTGCAGCAAGGTTTAAAGGATTTTGATAATGACATCTACCAAATTGGTAGTTGGTATCCTTCTTTTTAGATTGCAATGTTAGTAGAATGGTGAACTCTTTTTCCTTGATGACTTCATGGTGTGCTTCCATGAAAAGAACCTTTTACAATTGGACTTTGATGGGCTGATAGGTCCTAGACATCTTTTCAACCATCTTATAATTGTTAACAATTTCTTTAAGTCCCACTTTCATCAATGTTGCCATCAGAATTTACAAAATTGAGCAATTTGATAACCATAAAATGTTGTCTTCCAGGTTCCTTCATCACAATTGATCATCTTTAAGAAGAATGAATGTAAAATCTAGGTAATAGGGATCTGGATATTGGTAGACAACTTTAAGTTGTCGGGATGCATCATCCTTATTCTTTATTGTCCTATTGCATTCCTGTATAGAATCATCAACAGGTAGGGAATCACCCCTAAAGAAATCTTTCAATTACTTTAGTGTGCTTGAAAAAAATAATACTATTTATTTTTTGTAAAATAAATCATTTAAGCTCTAACAACTATCTTTTTATGATTCTAATTGTCTAAACTACTAGCACTAGTCCCTCACAATGGCACAAATAATTAGTAAAGTAGATTCTACATCCAATCATATAAATCACAAACATTCACATGCAACCTTATCAAATTCTATAGACTAGACTAGCATGGATATCAACTTATTACGACTTGATAATCTCTTGTGACTTCTGAGTATTCAATTAAATTCTAAATGTCTTACATTTTCACCAAACCATTGTTGATTGTTTGCATTTTGGCCTTTGAAAATATTGAGGGTATTTGTAATTAGAGTTTTTGTAAAACTTACATTTGGATCCAAAACCTTTTAAATTTTATTTTGAAAATCCTCCATTTTTGTAATTAGTTTAGATTGTTTTTTTCTCTTGTAGTATCCAATATGTTGTGTATATGTTAATAGCATGCATTATAAAGGACGATGATAAGATTCAAGTAATTTTTTATTTACTTTAAAACATTCGATGTTGCTAATATTATTGGACTAAAAAAAGAAAAATCAATATTGGAGCTACCTTACTATCCTACAAAAGTGAAGCCACCTAATTTTGGATATTTATTTATTTTAGTAAGAACTTAAATCCCTTATTAAGTGTCAATTTGAAATTTGTAACATTTGATTACATTATAAAACCCTAATGTGATATTTTTGATTTGTTGTATGCTTAGGAAGTACATCTTGAAGGTACTAGGTAAGGTGGGCATGAAACCACTGACCATACTTTCCCTAAGTGATTGACTCATACACTATGCTATTGATATGACCTTATATATTAGATATGATTACGAAAGATTATGTGAGTCTCATTGATTTTTTCATAGCCATGGGCACATATCTTTGTTCAATGCCCTTAGCAATTGGCCTTAGGTCCAAAAGTTGATGCTTCTTAATGTTGTTTCCTTTTTCATCATTTTTCTCCAAAAAAAAAAAAAAGTTCTAGTCCTTGTCCTTAATCAAACAAATGTTTTCCTCTATAAATACATATTAGGATGAAAGATTAATAGCCGATTACAAATATACATTATCAAGAAAAATAAAATCAGGTGTCTTAGTTGCAGCAACATTACTAGAAGAAGTTATCACAAGTTTTTTCTTCCCATCTTGTAAATCTACATTTTGAAATCAATAGAAATTTCCACATCAATAAAAGAAGTAAAGATTCCAACATTGGTTGAAGAATTTGGAAGTAACATAGAATCCCCCATAGGAAAATTTTAGGAGGAATAAAATGTACTAGAGAAATATAGAAGAAATAAAAATTAGATTTATTGAAAAAACATTAGATCCATTGAAAAAATGGATGTTATGAAATTTAACAGTAATATGTATAGGTTTATCATTTGTAGGCATAAAACAAATTGCATACTTTATTTTAAGAAAAATGTGCATGATTTTTTTTTATCATCATTTTGACTTTTTCTCTAGGTTTTCACTTTTTTTTCTCTATGCTAATAAAATGGAGATTAAGGGATTTCTTCTTCTTTGTATGTTTAGAGTTGAGAATTAATAAAAGCTCATTTGATGCTTCTTTTCTTATTTTGAACATAATCTTACTTTCTCTAGTAATTTATATAATAATTAAATAAATATTTCTATAATTCTACCAATCTTATCATTTGTTTAAAGCATTGATTTGATATGGTAAAATTGTATGCAATAGGGAACTTTTGTCTTACTTCTACTAATTTCTAATTTTTGATTTGTCTTTCTTCTACTAGTTTTCCTTATATGATTTTCATTCCTAGATCTCATGTCTTCAAAAGCATTAAGAAGGCTTGGCAAGTATTACATAATTATATAAATTAGACTAATTTTAAGATTGATCGTACTTTTCTTTCTAAGCTTTGTTTATGGTTGTTACCTCTTTCACCTACTCCTCTTGCTACTATGAATTCTTGGATGGTTGCATCGATGCATGGGTTGATGCGTTGACATAATGTCTATCTTTGCCTATATAAATGTGCATACCTACCACATTTATGGCACCATTGAGTTAATAGAGTAGCTAAGTTCTTGTAGTTTGATTTCATGAAAGTTAGAATATTTTCTAAGTGCCCACAGTAGGACTTCACAGATTATACAGATCCTTATTTGAGCATCAATGTACCTAAACACTTTAATGTGTCAACAATAAAGATGAGATTCTTAGAACTCCTTGTAGCACTTAAGAATAGATTAATGTTTACTTTCATGCATTTTATTATTCATGCACTTTACATTCATGGCTTTCATTAATTAATACATATAAATATAACTTTCTCAAACATACCATTAATGCTTGGTAATCCCAATAGTATTATTGCTTGATTTTCCCAATAGCCTAACATTTGGTAATCCAGTAGCATTCTTAATGAGTTTAAGATGTGCATGGAAGGCGGGCCCAGATGCTTATGTTAGGAAGTCGATTAAGGCATTAGATAGTTAATTAGATTAATTCATAATTAATTACTTTGCTCACACTTAGATTAAACTAGATAAAATATAAAATCAATAAAAGTCATGTACCTTGGCTTACAATTAACCATACACTTGCACTTACACAAGTGAAGCTAAGAAGACAATGATCACATCCTTAACTCACTACCTTGGTTATTGTGCATTTAGAGAGCTAAAGTCTATGGAATTCAACTAGATTGCTAGTGCAATGCTTGTGATTCATATGGCTGGGCATAGGGACTACTCATTGCTCATCATTGGTGCCATTGCCCAGGATATTAGTTAGCTACCAAGGAAAGGTAGTGAAATCCTCTAACGATGTTGTAAAGGAACTACATGTTAAAACCATTAAGATAAAGAATAATAATGAATGTGCACTATTTTTACACACTCACTCATATGGCATCTTTTCACAAGGAAGACTCTCCACTGCCATTCCTAAGTGAATCCAATCAAAGGCAGGAAGGCCAAAAGAAACTTGTGCCCCAACAATTCAAAATGGTCTATACTCATTTGGATACCTACACTCTATTTCACTTTCATCTTGCATTGGGATAAGTAGCTACGATGGAGGGACATGGAAAGTAACATTGTGTTGCCTCCCGACCAATCTATTCTAGCAATGTTGTTAAACAATCTCATTAAGTTGGGCATTGTTGGACTCAATGTAAAGTACGAGGTTCATGATCATGCTTATTGGGATTATTATCCCATAGAAGCACAATGAAAGATGGAAACTAGATATGCAGCCTCAAAAGGCAAAAAGTTTCCTACCCACTTGTTCTTACAAACACACAAAGAAGGTGAGGACTGCTTTTCAAGTGCCTCCCAATACAAAAATTCTCCTTTTATTCTTAATGAGGAGACCCTTAATCAACTATTGCAATCAACTGTGGGAAACTTTAGTGACGGGAAGAATGAGTCTCAAGATTAGGGGACCTCAAAAAGTGATAACTAAGGTAGGAACAATGATAAGCACTAGGAGAGAGGAAAACATGGTGATCAAGTAGGGACCAAAGAAGAGAGGGTAGTAGGCATCATTTTGATGTTGGTTCTTCTCCCCCTTCACCTTCATCATCATCCTCATCATCTTCCTCCTCTAACTGCAATAGGAGAAGCAGAGGCAATAGAAATCATGATGAAGATGAATGATGGGATAGGGATGATTACAAATCCCACCAAGACAATAGAGACTATGGGCATGGACAACCAAGGGATGAACATCACAAAGAATGAAGGGACAACAGGACTCATCATTGGTATCATGGTCATGATAGGGGCCATAGGAACTACTATGACTATGATGAGCCCCTGTTGGCTAACAGAAACATGTTAAACATTTCAAAGGCTGTTAGGATACCAACTAGGCATATGAAGGATAGTCGCATCAAATAGCTATCTATGGATAATATTCCCAAGTTTGAGGGGCAATATAATGCACATCCACAAAAACACCTACAAGTATTTCATGATGCTTGTGCCTTGCAACATTTGAAAAATGAATGGAAAAAGCAGAAACTATTCCCAAGGACACTCATCAAAGAAGCAGAGAGTTGGTACTAGTCCTTGGAACTAAAATCTATTTAGCAATGGAGTACAATGCTAGAGATGTTCAATGACAAGTACCAAATGTACTCCAGAGTGTCCACTTTGAGGAGGCAAATCCAAGAATGGAAACAAGGCATTCATGACCCGAATGTGGTTATGGGTAGGTACTACTCTTTGTTGCACCAATGCCCAAGCCATGAATACTCTCAATGGGATCAACTACACCATATCATAGATGGGCTTAGAACTGAAACAAGTAGAACCCTTGGAATCTATGTCCAAGAAAGACTTTCTAAGCTAAGGGCCCATTAGATTCAAAGGCTTATTGAGCAAGTCACCAAAGAGGAAGAAGAGCTGAAAAATGAGAAAGTGCAAAGGAATACAACAGGAACCCCTCCATCTTCAAAAGAGAGGTCTATTTCGATGAAAATGAGAAGGAGGAAACACTTGATGAAGTGATGCAAAGGAAAACCTTACTGATCTAAAAATCTATTATTGAAATATCATCTAAGGTTGATGAGAGTGGTTACTATATCAGTTACTCTAATTATTAGAGTGGTTACTTTAGCAGTTACTCTAGTAGTTATTCTAATTATTAGAGCAGTTACTCTAACAGTTACTCTAGCAATTACTCTAGCAGTTATTTTAATTATTAGAGTGGTTACTGTAGTTGTTACTCTAGTATTTATTCTAATTATTAGAGTGGTTACTCTAGTAGTTACTTTAGTAGTTATTCTAATTATTAGAGCTATTACTCTAATTATTAGAGTAGTTTCTCCCAAGTCTATAAATACAGTACCCAGGCACAGAATTGGGAAGAAGTCTTTTAGTAGTCAAGTAGCAAAACTCTTGTAGTCTATTTGAAAGTTAGAGTATTTTCCAAGTGCCTGCAGTAAGAGGTCTAAGTGTGGATGGATCTTTATTCAAGCATTGTGTACCTGAGCACACCTTGTGTATGGTAATAAAGATGAGCTCTTTGATTCATCCTTGTAGCACTTGAGATTTGTTTTCTTACGCATTATTTTATTTTATTTTCTTATGCATTTATTTTATTTTATTTTATTTTATGCACTTTACATTTCTATTATTAGCACATCAGTTCATTTTGATCAATTAAGCAAATCGTTAAATTACACAAGCACGACCACTTTGAGCATGCATGTAATGCTTAGTAACCTAGTAACGATTAGCGTTTGGTAATCCCAACAGTGTTGCACTGGTTATGAATGTGTACGGTAAGTGGGAACGAATGCTAGTGTTAAGATTAGTTAGAACTTAGCTAATGAGTAGTTAAGTTAAATTAGTGACTTAGTTAACTCTGTCCTTCCCTATTAGCATAGAACATAAAAACATAAAAGCTATAAAAATCATATGCCTCAAGCTTACTTAACCATACAATCATGACATATAGGTAAGCTTGGGAAAACAATGATCAACCAACCTATCCTTATTCCATAGGGGTGCATGAGCACTTAGTCCTTGGAATTCGACCGAATTGTCTATGAAATGCTTGTATTTGTATGGTTGAGTATAGGGGTATCTCGTCGCTCATCATTGGCACCGTTGCTGGGTACTTAGTTGTTTGTGTGCTAACTAGAACATAGGAAATCATTCACATGGTTGAAACAAACCCTTAGGGTTGGTTGAGAAAATAATAAACAAGAATACATTGCACACTGAATAGACAAGTATGTCTTCTTCTTCGTACGAAAGTGCCTCACCACCAAGGTTTGAAATAGGAAATAGTCGACAACGTAATATACATGACGTTGATCCGCCAATCCCTCAACAAGTTTGAGTGGTATATATTCATCCCAATGAGTATATACCAAACTTTACCTTTATCCTCCATCAATAGTTGCGTTGGTGAGACTTAGAGGGTAACATAGTGTTACCTTCCGATCATTTAGTTCCAAGCATGCTTCTTCATGCTCTTACACGAATTGGCATGCTGCACTTACATGTAGAAGATGTTGTGCAAGACCATGACTTGAGAGAATACCATCCCACGAAGGCACAACATCAAAGGGACTTGCAACAGGAGAGACATCATAAGTCTTTGAAGGATAAGTGGTCCTAAGATGTCCTACATGTCTCAAGAGAAAATGAGGGTGGTGAACCTACCTCAAGCAGTCACCCACACAACAATGTTCCTCTCCTTGACTTTGGCCAAGGGGTTGTGTATCAGAACCTTCATTCCACTATTCATAACCTAGGATCTAATACCCACAAGCACAAAGGGTCTGAAAAAGGAACATGAACTCATGATAAAGTTGGACATTCTAATCGTAATCGCAATCGGGGCTAAGACTGTAAAAGAGAAGGTAGTAGACATCGTCATGGTGATAGTTCTTCTTCTTCTTTACCTTCATCATCTCCTTCATCCTCACCTTCAATATCCGAACGTGGTCATAAAGAAAAAGACCATGGGGATAAAGGCACGCAAAGTGGAAGTCATAAATGAAATAGCCAGAAAATGGGATGAGGGCACTCTAAAGAGTCATGACATAGAAGAAGGGAGAGTAGGGAACAATGTAGGCATCATAGACGCCATGGACGAGATGATCACAATGAACGCCTACTCGCTACTCGAAGTATGTTAGACATAACTGAGGTTGTCAGAATTCCAACAAGGCACTAGAAAGATAGTAGGATCAAGAGATTAGATATGAACAATATCCCACAATTTAAAAGGGTATACAACGCTGATCCTCAAAATCATTTACAAGCATTCCATGACACGTGTGCCTTACAAAACATAGAAAACGAATGGTAAAAACTTAAGTTGTTCCCATGAACACTAATTAAAGAAGTGGAAAGCTGGTACCAGTTGTTAGAACCAGATTCTATTCGTAGATGGAGTACTATGTTAGAATTATTCAACAATAAGTACCAAAGATACTCTCGAGTGTCCAACCTGCGAAAGCAAATCCAAGGCTAGAAACAAGGAGGACATGAACCCTTGGATGCTACCATGGGTCTATACTATGCACTGTTACATCATTGTCCTGGCCATGGTTATTCACAAATGGATCAATTGCACCATCTCGTAGATGGGCTTAGGCATGAAACGAGAAGAACCCTTGGGACTTATGCCCAAGGAAGACTATCCGAGCTTAGGTCCCATCAAATCCAAAGAATGTTGGAGAAAGTTGCTAAGGAAGAAGGTGAGCTACAAAAGAGAGAAATCGTGGAAGAGTATAACCAAGATCCTTCCCTTCGAAAGAGCAGAGTAAGATTTTGTGAGGATGAAGAAGAGTAACCACTCAAAGAGATGATGAATAGGAAAACTTTCCCTATCCAAAAGATAACATGAGAAGTTTCGACAAAGGTAAACCAAATGTGGGATTCCCTAGACAATAGATTTCAAACTGTTCTTAAAATAGTAGAGGAGTCTAGAGAGCAAGGTAGTGATTGCGAAAAAAGAAAAAAGAGAGAAGCTGAACATGCACATAGCAAGGGTAAGGAAAAAGTTGCCATCATTGAAGAGGTTGTGGATTTGGAAACAGACAATGATCGTGGATGTGAGATATGTTAATATGACCATCCTAAGGGATGTTGCCCTATAATCTCACATCTACAGGAGTTTGAGGTGTATGAACTCAACCCATGATTAAACAAAAGGCAAACACCCTGAAGGTTACCTTATCCCCAAGGTAACCCAAGACAGGTCCACCAACCCTTAACATATTATCCAGGTGGAACTCCACCACAATCGATTAAGCAATATCAATAGTGGCAGCATCCATAATCATGGGAAATTCCACCACCAAGGCAACAATATCCTTACTGGAAACCTGACCTGTATGGATATTACGTGTAGTAGTCAATCTCCCCACATGACTCTACTGGTTACATCACTCCTCAACCTCACTACCAAGCCTGTGAGTATTATGGGACTCCCTCTTCTAGAGGTGATATTCCACAAGCATATCATCCTTCTCATCCAGCCACATGTCTTTCACAAATAGCTCCACTACCACCTACTCCCACGATGCAAGGTGAAATCCCTACCCAGCCGTAGCAACGTAACACCATGAGGGTTGTTAACTCTCAACCTACTGTTGATTCCAACAACCACATGAAGAAAAGACATTTCTTTAGAACCAACAGTTCAACCAAGCCCTTGCAATCACAAGCGGGTAATTCCTTAAATGCCTCAGTATCAATCAAAACTTCAGAGCCTCCTTCAACTCAACCACCGCACTCAACGCATATGATCATGCTAACACATGTTGTCACCAATTGGATCAAAGCTGGCCACCTTCCTAGGAAATTCTCTGATCCTGGGAGTCCTCTGATATACTTAAAAATCACTGGAAATGCGTTGTGCAAGGCTCTTTTAGATTTAGTTTCTAGTGTCAACTTGATTTCTAAAGAAATGTACAAGGCATGGAACCTACCTCCATTAAAAAAGAGTAACATCCATCTAGAGTTGGCCAACCAATCCATCACTATTCCATTGGGACTGGTGGAAGACATTGTTACCACTGTTTATGGGTGGTTGTACCCAGCTGACTTCCTAGTGATTCAAGTAAACAATGGTAAGGGGGACTTGCCAATCATAATGGGAAAAGCATGGCTAAGCACCATCGATGCATGCCTAGGAATCCACGATCTTTCCCTAGAAATATCAAAGGAAAATACATTCAGAAATATCAAGAAGAAGAAAGTTCCATGCATCGCATACAATGACACAGGGTGTAATTGCGTGCAGAGGTCATGGTTTGTGCAAAGTTTAGCATTTCCTACATGCAATCAATGTGCACAAGTGATTAACATACAAAGATGCCTGTATGCAAAAGCCACACAATAGGAAGACACCTGGTGGCTGACAGTTGATCAAGAAATTAGTTCACTCACATATATGGAACCAACTGAGGGTTTGACTTGTGCTTATATTGATAGCATAGATGCATTAGAGCAAGTCCACCACCAACTTCCAAGTCTTAACCTTGAAAATATCAACTGGGGAAAGTTGGAAATCCTTGAGAAATTTAAGTAGGATTCCCTCGAGCTGAAACCATTGCCCACTGGTATGGAATACACGTTCCTTAAAATTGGAAAACTGGTAATTATCAATGCTAAGCTTGCTCCTCAACAGAAAGAAGAACTGTTGAAGGTAATAAATAAATTGTCGAAAGCCTTTGCTTGGTCATATCCTAAATTAACTAGAATAGATCCTAGGATATGCCAACATAGAATTTACACTAACCCCTCCATGAATCCTTGAAGACAACCGTAGAGGCAATTGAACCCTAAGCTGAAGCAAGTAGTTAAGGAAGAAATCAAATAGCTTCTCAAGGCTGGGTTCATATACCCCATTGCTGATAGCAAATGGGTTAGCCCCTTAGTTATTGTGCCTAAAAAGGGAGGAAAATGGAGGGTGTACATAGATTTCAGGCTACTAAATATGGCAACATTCAAAGATCACTTTCCATTGCCATTTGTTGAACAAGTCTCAGACACCATCGCAGGGCATCACTATTACAATTTTCTGGATGGATATAGTGGATATAACCAAATAAAAATAGCCCCAAAATACCAAGCCAAGACTACATTCACCAGTCCTTGGTGAATGTTCGCATACAAATAGATGTCGTTTGGCTTGTGCAATGCCCCTGCAACATTTCAACAACTAGTTCTAAGCATATTCCAACAACAGATAGGGAATGGCGTGGAGGTCTTTATGGATGACTTCTCCACTTATGGAGAAAACTTTGATCAAGCCTTGGATCGATTGGAGCAAGTGTTAAAAAGATGAGTAGAAACCAATTTCAGGCTCAACTAGCAGAAAAGCCATTTGATGGTCCAAGAAGGTGTAGTACTAGGGCACAAAATCTCACACATAGGGATACAGGTAGACCCCAAGAAAATCAAAATTATCCAAGGAATTACCTGTCAACTGGAAATTGTCAAAGATATTCAGTCATTCCTTGGACATATTGGCTACTATAGGAGATTTATTGAGAACTTTTTAAAGGTTTCCAAACCATTGGTGGAATTAACGAAAAATGACATACCTTTTGAGTGGACCAGGAAATGCGAATTAGTTTTCAAAACTTTGAAATAGAAGTTAGTAGAAACACCCATTCTACAAGCTCCTGACTGGTTCAAACTATTCCATATCATGACTGACGCATCCAACTATGCTTTAGGAGTCGTACTGACATAGTTAGATGACCATAAGCATCCTTATTACATCCAGTGTGCAAGTAGAAGTATTTCTGGTGCACAACTTAACTACAATACCATATAGAAAGAATTAATGGCTGTAGTGTTTACACTAGAAAATTTTAGACACTATGTATTAGGATATAAAGTATATATACATATAGATCATAGTGCAATTCGGTTCCTCATGAATAAGCTAATGGTAAGCCCTCGTATCATATGATGGCTTGTAATCTTATAAGAGTTCGATTTAATGATGATCGATCGCAAGGGCACCGAGAATGTAGTTGCTGATCATTAATCTCAGTTGCGATGGAACAGCAAAGAGGATGAGTATCCAATTTCTGATCATTTCCCTTATGAACTTCTCTTTGCTGGTGTAGTGAATAATCAATCACCCATGGAGACAAACTGGTACAGTAGCATTCTTACCTATCTCCTCACCCAACAAACACCACAAGAGTTAAACGTTAAGAAGAAACAACAGTTTCTTCACCAAGCCAAGTACTATATGGAGATCAATGGGCAACTTTACAAAGTGTGTCCCGATGGCTTGGTTTGATGGTGTGTTCCTAATATAGATCAACTACGAGTTCTCCAAGATGCTCATGAGGGTCCTTGTAGGGGTCATTACACTAGGAGACAAACGACCATCAAGATCCTACTTGCAGGATATTATTGGCCTACATTATTTAGGGATGTCCATCGTTTCATCCAATCTTGTGAGCATTGTCAATGTGATGGGGGAATGACTACTAGAATGGAGGGTCTGCAACAATGGATTCAACCATTAGAACCCTTCGACATTTGGGGAATTGATTTTATGGGGCCGATTACACCAATGTCCAATGAAAAAGCTTATATTATTATTGTCGTTGATTACCTAACGAAATGGGTCGAAGCAGCTGCTGTTAAAGATTGTACATCATCTATAGCTGCACAATTTGTTCAATAACAAATCATAAATAGGTTTTGTGTGGCACGTGCACTTATTTCAGACAATGGTACACACTTCATAGGTGCAACTTTTGAGAAATTAATGCAACGCTTAGGGGTTGATCATAAATTGACTACACCATACCACCCCCAAGTGAACAGTCAAGCAGAAATCACTAATAGGGAGATTAAAAATATATTGACAAGAACCATTAGCAAGTTTAGGCGAGATTGCAGCACTAAACTAAATGATGCTCTTTGGACATACCTCTCCACATGGAAACTCCCTACAAGCTACTCTCCCTATGTGTTAGTGTATGGTAAATTACCAATGCTTCCCATTCAAACTAAGCTTCGTACACTATCCACGACATGTAGCCTCAACCTTGACCTTGATCTAGCACAAAAACAACGGTTAGTAACCCTTAATCTGCTAGATGAAAATTGATTAGCTATCATGTCATCTAACGAATTACACAAGGCCTTCAATAAGCAACGTCATGACCTAAGAATTAGGAAAGTTAAATATCATCCAGGAGATAAGGTCCTCTACTAGAATCCCACACATGTGCCACAACATACTAAATTTCAAACACTGTGGAAAGGACCTTATATTATTTATGAAAATTTTCCTTCAAGGACCATGACAATATACAAACCTGAGAGCCCAGATAAGAAACTTTTGATCAACATGCAACAAACCAAACCTTTCCAGGAGCTTAGGACATCCAGTACACATGCTACCTCTCTTGATGGACAACCCTGCTCACTATTTTGGATCTCCTCCTTCCAACTTAGTCATGGGGGAGATGGCCACCTATGCTAACTGTTCTAGGCCCTCAATTCTTTTTGAACTTTTGTTTTACACATTTTTTATTTTACACATTCTTTCAACTTTTCTTATTTTTTTTTTACATCATCATTCATGTTTTTACTATTTCTTTATTTGCTTGATTTACTTTTATTCATCATCTAATAAGTGCTCATGATGGTGGATTGAATTATATCATATTGATTACTATTGTTTGGTTTTTACCTTTGAATTATGATGCTAATATTAAGGTATGTTTCTTTTGGTAAAATAGGCAATGAGTCCACACTGTCCACTCATCCATACAACTCTATGGTCTCCTTTGGCTTAGAACTGTATAGTCTCCTTTTTCTAAGTAAACTTGTTAATGAATTGGTGGCTGGGTATTTTTCAAACCAAGGAAAGACTCAAAGGATGAAAAGGATGTAACTTCAAGGGGATTCGATGTATTGTTGATGGCCATTCTCTTGGGTGCTTGGATGCTTTTTCTTGGGTTTTCAGCCATTTTGATATTAATCAAATATCAGGAAGCTGAGTGAATAAAAATAAGTCTTTGCATGATGTGGTTCTCATGCATAAACATCAAAAAGAGAGAGAGAAAAAAAAAGAGAAAAAGGTGAGAATTCAAAGCACACCCCTTAGACATAATAAAGCAATATGGGCTACAAGCACTAGTTATGGCATCGAAAAGACATGTTACCCATGCCTGAAAGTTCCCTCTAACTAAGGCCCTTTTTCACTTCTTGCTTCTCCATCTCACTCTCCTTGGGATGGTGGTTACTCTTTGTGGAAGCATTCTTGTTGCCTCAAGAGGAGGGATTGGCCAAGTGTATTGATGCAAGGTCACTAAATGTGGTTGGTTTGAATCTGGATTTGGGATGAGTTCTACTTAGTTATCTTAACTATGAAATACACAAGGGGCTTTACACAACCTTGTTCTTGGGATTCCATTCCATTCTCATCTCTCTATCTTTCTTCCCATTTTCCACCTCATTGCCAGTTTTATCATTAGTCTATTCTAGGTTGATGCATTATTTTTCTTTGGTGAATTCTTGTGGGTAAGTTTTTAACTCTTACTTCCAAATGACATTCCTAGAGCCTATGGACTCTTTAGTTTGTGGATTTGTCAGGGCATAAAGGGCATGAGCCTACTTTGGGAAGGACCTACTGGCATTTCTTTTTGGTGCAATTGTTAACTTCTTTCCCTTAAACATTTCCTGCAATCAATCATTTCTTGTTTCATCCCCATCCATGACATCCATTTTATTGGCATTTCCATTGATATTTTTCATCTTTCTTGTTCCTCATGTTTTTCCATCTTATAGCTACCGAAGGTTTGCTCTTAGTTGTGGGGGCCCTAGCACAAATTTTTCAATTTTTTCCATTTTACTAATTGCCTAACCCCTACACCTTAGGTAGTTGCCAGTGATAAATCTCTGAACCAATTTATGCCATAACCACAACTCAGCCAATGGGCTTCATATCGAGGCAAGGTATCAACTGCATTATGGATTATCTATCCTTACTCATTTATGACTATGTTGTGTGTGTATATGGTGATCATACAAACAATGGATTGGGCTTGGAGGAAGTACTCAAGATGGACCGAAATTGGAGCATTTACAAAAGGAGCAAGTTTGGTGGCATGGCTATGGATAAACAACGGAAGGCGCAATCTCAGCATTGGCAATAACACACTCCATCTTTCTCTCTCTCTTTTTCTCTTCAAGCTACCAAATAAAGGCTTGGATGTCATTTATGTATGAGTGTTCACGACAATGGTCATGAACACTAATGTTGTAATATGCTTATTAATCCGTTCACTAGGCACGTTGAGTCTGTCATCCCATTCCATCGTTAGTTGTCAATTAGTCAGTAATCTCATACCT
Source organism: Gnetum montanum (assembly GCA_015680685.1). NCBI lineage: Eukaryota > Viridiplantae > Streptophyta > Gnetopsida > Gnetales > Gnetaceae > Gnetum > Gnetum montanum. Next base: position 426,497 of record MNCI01013274.1, read on the forward strand.
TCCTAATATTTTGTAAAGAACTCGAGGACAAGTTTTCATTCAGTCGTGGGGGTATGATGAGAGCGGTTAATCTAGCAGTTACTATAGCAATTACTCTAATTATTAGAGTGGTTACTCTAGCAATTACTCTAGCAGTTATTCTAATTATTAGAGTGGTTACTCTAGCGGTTACTCTAGCAATTACTCTAATTATTAGAGTGGTTACTCTAATGGTTACTTTAGCAGTTATTCTAATTATTAGAGTTGTTACTCCATTTATTAGAGTAGTTACTCCCAAGTCTATAAATATAGTGCCCAGGCGCACAATTGGGAAGAAGTCTTTTAGTAGTCAAGTAGCGAAACTCTTGTAGTCTGTTTGAAAGTTAGAGTATTTTCCAAGTGACCGCAACAGGAGGTCTAAGTGTGGATGGATCTTTATTCGAGCATTATGTACCTGAGCACACCTTATGTATAACAATAAAGATGAGCTCTTTAATTTATCCTTGCAGCACTTGAGATTTGTTTTCTTATGCATTTCTTTTATTTTATTTTCCTATGCATTTATTTTATTTTATTTTATTTTATGCACTTTACATTTCTGTTATTAGCACAACAATTCATTTTGAGCAATTAAGCAAATCGTTAAATTAGATAAGCATGACCACTTCGAGCATGCGTGTAATACTTGGTAACCCAGTAACGATTTGTTTGGTAATCCCAAAAATGTTGCACTGGTTCAGGATGTGTACGGCAAGTGGGAATAGATGTTGGTGTTATGATTAGTTAGAACTTAGTTAATGAGTAGTTAAGTTAAATTAGTCACTTTGTTACCTCTCTTCTTCCCTACTAGCACAGGACATAAAAACATAAAAGCTATACAAATCATCTACCTCAAGCTTACTTAACCATACAATTGTGACATACAGGTAAGCTTGGGAAGACAATGATCAACCAACTCATCCTTGTTCTACAAGGGCGCATAAGCACTTAGTCCTTGGAATTCGATCAGATCGTGTGTGAAACACTCGTATTCGTATGGTTGAGCATAGGGTACCTTGCCAGTCATCAAAGGTTGACAAGATATGGGACTCCTTAGATGAAAAATTCAAAACTACTCTGAAGATTGCAAAGAAAAGTAGAGATCAAGGAGGTAGTGGTCATGAGCAAAGGAAGAAGAAGGAGGTTGAACGTGAACTTCATAAAGTTAAGGGCAATGCTAAAGTAGTAGAGGAGGTTATAGATTTTGAGTTTGATGATGGTGGATGTGACATCTATCAATACAAACATCCTAAGGGATATTGCCTTTTCTTGTCACACCTACAAGAATTTGGGATGTATGCTTTAAATCCTATACTAGCAAAACGGAAACTACCAAGATTGTTGCCTTATCCACAAGGCAACTATCAGTAGCAATTCCACCACCAAAATTATTATCTAAATGGAGCACCACCTCAATCTTAGGAATAATACTAGTAGTAGTAACACCCACAGTCATGGGGGATGCCACCTCTAAGGTAGCAATACCATTATCATCAATCAGATCCATATGGGTACTACATTCAGCAACCCATCTCTCCACATGACTCTTCCAATCACACTTTGTTCCCACATCACTATTATCCTTCTAAATACTACAGAGCACATTTTCCAAGGGGGGAGTTCCCATTTTCCTACTATCCTCCTTACCACTCTTCCACTTCTACACCACCACCTTCAACTCCATTACCACCTACTCTATTCATGCAAGGTGAGATACCTACCTAGTCACAACAAAGAAACATTATGAGGGTCATAAACTTATAGCCAACTCCTCAATAAGTGGTTCTGAATCTAAGCCTCGTAAACAACCATTCTTCAAAACCAATAGTCCCACAAAGCCCTCATAAATACCTGTGGCTATTAACCCTATTACTACCTCCTCTGGAGTTGCTATTGAGCAACCTTCGAACCAAAGTGCTCCCCAATTGCACATAAATTGGATTAAAGTTGTCCATCTTCCTAGGAAGAGATCTAATGTTGGGAGTTCTCTTATCTACCTAAAAATTATGAAAAATAAACCATGTAAGGCTCTTTTAAACTTAGGTTCTAGATTTAACTTGATTTTGTAAGAAATGTACAAAGCCTAGAACCTGCCTCCCTTGCAAAAGAGCAACATTAGATTGGAGCTAGTAGACTAATCCATCACTATTTCTTTGGGATTGGCGGAAGACATCATGACCACTATTTATGGGTGGTCATGTCCTGTCGATTTCCTAGTAATCCATGTGGAGAAAAACAAAGGAAACTTTCCTATCATCATGGGAAAAGCATGGCTGAGCATCATAAATGCATGATTGAGGACTATAGACCTCTCCTTGGAAATTTCCAAGAAAAATGAGTTTATAAAAATTGAGAAGAAGAGAGTTCCAAGCATCACTTACAGTAACACAGTGTGCCATTGCGTGCAAAAGCTATGGACCATCAAGAGCACATCATTTCATGCATGCAATAAGTATGCAAATATCATAGAGATTCAAAGGTGCCTATACATAGCAGCCACTAAATAGGAGGGTACTTAGTGGTTGATAATTGAAAATGAGGCTACATCAATGATGTGCATGGAACTAGCTAAGAGCCTTACAAGTTCTTATGTGAAAAGCATGGATCAATTGGAGTAGATCCATCACTAGCTCTTTGATGAACAAAGCGAAATGAATTGAAAAAAGTTGGAGATTCTTGAAACTTTCAAGTAGGAGACTCTTGAGTTAAAAGCTCTACCAGCAAGAATGGAGTATGCATTTTTAAATAATGGAAAGCTGGTAATTATCAATGCCACACTTGCTCTTATATAGAAAAATAAATTGTTTGAAGTTGTCAACAAATGGATAACAACCTTTACTTGGTCATATCATGAGTTAACAGGAATTGATCCTAGGATATGCTAGCATAGAATATATATAAATTCCTCCATCAAACCAAAGAGATAGCCACAAATACACTTGAACCTAAAGCTCAAGCAAATCATTAAGGAGGAAACTAAATAACTCCTCAAGGCTAGGTTCATTTACCCCATTGAGGATAGCGAGTGGGTTAGCCCATTTGTTATTGTGCCAAAGAAAGAAGAAAAGTGGAGAGTTTTTATAAACTTCAGGCTCTTGAATATGGCAACTTACAAAGATCACTTCCCATTGTCATTTGTAACCAAGTGCTAAATACTATCGTGGGGCATTGCTACTATAGCTTTCTAGATAGTTATAGTGGCTATAACCAAATCTAGATTGCACTAGAGGACTAGGCCAAGAAAAACACTCACAAGTCCTTAGGGGAATTTTGCATCCAGAAATATGCCCTTTAGCATGTGCAATGCTCCCATCACATTCCAATGGTTAGTCCTCAGCATCTTCTAACAACAAATTGGTAGTAGGGTAGAAGTCTTCATGGATGACTTCTCTATCTACGAGGCTACCTTTGAGTAGGCCTTGGACCACCTAGAATAAGTTCTTCAATGGTATGTAAAAACTAAATTAAGGCTTAATTGGAAAAGAGCCATCTGATGGTCCAAGAGGGCATTGTTTTGGGGTACTGAAGTTTGAACAAAGGGATCAAGATAGATCCAAAAAAATAAGGATCATCCAAGAATAACTAGATAAGTAAAGACTTTGAAGGATGTGAGGTCATTCCTTGGCCACACTAGTTACTATAGGTAGTTCATCGAAAAATTCTCAAAGATTGCCAAGCTATTGGTGGAGCTTACAAAAAAAGATGCATCATTTGTCTAAACCAAGGAATGTAAACATGCATTCCAACAACTCAAGCAGAAACATGTAGAGATCCCAATTTTATGAGCACTCAATTAGTCTAAACCATTCCACATCATGATGGATGCATCAAACTATGTCTTGGGATCTGTGTTTACATAGATGGATGAGCAGAAATGTTCATACTACATCCACTATGCAAGCAGAAGCATTGTGGATGCATAACTAAACTATACCACCACTGAAAAAGAGCTTATTGTAGTGGTGTATGCATTAGAGAAAGTCAGGCACTGTGTACTTGGATACAAAATCTTTATGCACACTGACCACAGTTCCATTTGAAATTTTGATGAACAAGCCAATGGTGAACCCCTATGTCATACGGTGGCTAGTGATCCTTTAAGAGTTTGACTTAACAATGATTAACAGTAAGGGGACCGAGAATGTGGTATTTGACCACTTGTCTTGGTTGAGATAGAATAATAAGGAGGAGAAAATCCCACTATTAAATTAATTTCCTAATGAACTCCTCTTTGTTGGTGCTCTTAATGAGTAAGATCCCAAAGAAATGAACATCCTCTCCTCCCTACTCATCTAGGAGATGTCATAAGAGTGGGACCACAAGAAGAAACAACAGTTTCTTCATCAGGCCAAACACTTCATGGAAATTAATGACAACCTCTACAAGGTTTTTGTGAATGGCCTAGTACGATGGTGTGTTCCTAATGAAAATTGACTTTGAGTCCTCCAAGATGCACATGAAGGCCCTTGTGGGACCCACTATGATGGAAGGAGGACAACCATTAAGATCCTCATGGAAGAATATTATTAGTTAACAATCCTTAGGAATGTCCATCACTTCTTCCACTCCTATGATAGATTCCAACATGGAGGGATGACCGTACACATGGAAGTGCCTTAATAGTGGATCCAACGACTAGAGCCTTTTAATCTTTGGGGGATTGATTTCATGAGACCCATCATCCCTATGTTAAATAGAAAGGCCTACATCATCATGGCTATTAACTATTGTACTAAATGAGCAAAAGCTATGGTAATCACTGACTATTCATTATCTACAATAGCTTGGTTTGTATAATTGTTGTAAACAAGATTAATCTACCATGAGCACTAATTTTTGATAATGGGACACATTTCATTAGTGCCACTTTTCGAAAGCTTATGCAATGCTTGGGGGTTAAACACAAACTGACAACTCCATACCACCCCCAAGCCAATAGTTAAGTTGAGGTCACCAATAGGGAAATTACCAAAATACTAACACAAACAATTAGTAAATATAGGAAGGACTGGAGCAACAAACTCAATAATGTTTTCTGGGCTTATCATTCAACTTGGAAACTTCCCATTGAGTATTTTCCCTTTGAGCTAGTGTACAGAAAACTCCTAATGCTTCTCATCCAAGCTGAACTCTATACACTTTCAACAGCTTGTGACCTTGACTTAGACTTGAGTCTAGCCCAAAAAGAGAGATTGATGAATATCAACATGCTAGATGAAAATAAATTAGTGGCCTTGTCATTAAATGAAGTGCAAAAGGCACATAATAAACAACTTCATGACCTTAGAATTCGGAAGGTAAAGTTTCAACCAAGGGATAAGGTGTTGTATTAGAACCCCATGCACATGCCTCAATGAACAAAATGTTAAATGTTATGAAAGGGTCCTTACATTATCTATGAAACCTTTCCATCTGGGGCTATGATGATATACCATCTTGATAGTCCAAGTAAAAGATATTTGATCAACACCTAACAACTCAAGCCTTTCCTTGAACCAAAAATAACCAGTGGAACCAATGTCTCAACCGATGGACATGCACGATCAATTTTCCAAATCTCTTCCTTACAACGTAGTCGTCAAGGAGATGCTCATCCATGCTAATATTCTACAAAGTGGCTCCTCAAATCTAAAATTTTTTATTTTACACCGTTTTCCATACGTTTTTTATTTTCTTGAATATTTTACAATTTTTTCTATATTTCGCCTTATTTGGAATTTTCTTAAATTTCTTTCTTTTTCTTTATTGTCATCAGGACTTGATGCCAACAATAGCTACTAATTGATGGTGGTTTGTAACTTACATTATATACTTAATTGCAAATGACTAGATTTCATCTTAGAACTTTGATGTAAATTAATGAAACATTGATTCTTTTCATGATATCAAGTAGTGACTCCACATCATCCACCACTCCACATAACTCTATGGTGTTTCCTTGTTTCAGAAATATGAGGTCCCTTCTTAATGAAAACTTATAATGAATTGGTGACCTTGGTACTTTTCAAACTTGGAAAAAATTAAGTGGATGAACAAGGCTATGGCTTCAAGGAGATTTTTCACCTTCTATACTTGCCTACCATCTAGGGTTGTATGAGTATTTCCATGGATTCCTCATCATTCCTACATCAACCAATAAACATGAAGCAATGTCTTTTCATGGTGTGGTTCCCGTTGGCAAAATAAAAATAATGGAAATTCAAAGCACATCCCTTAGACACAATAACAGACTATAAGCACTTATTATTGGGATGGAAAGACATGTTACCCGTTCCTGAAGACATCCCTCTAAATAAGGCTTGTTTTCACTTCTTGCTTCTCTTTTCTTCTTTCTTTGGAATGGTGAGTGGTCTACGGGGATGTTCCTGTACCTTGAAGGGTAGAATGGTCTAATGTGTCAATGCAAAGTCATGGAAGTGGATGGTCTTGATTTTGGCTAAGGATAGAAGCTATTAGGTCATATTAATCGCATTTTCCATAAAGAACTTCATGTGACCATAATGCAAGACTCCATTCCATATACTCTCTCTCTCTCATCCACTTGCTCTTTCCATGTACCACCTTACTACCTCTTCTTTGATGGTTTCTTTGGTGATTCAATTTTTAATAATCCACAATCATTAATCATCCTTGGGGCCCACGGACTCCTTGATTTGAGAACATGTAAGGGTTTAAGGACATGAGCCTGCTATGGGGAGGACCCACTTGCATGCTCCTTGGCTAGGATGGTTAAATTCCTTCTCACTTAGCCATTTTGCTTTCAAAACCTATGTTTTCCACTTTAGTGCATTGATTTTTTGCATTCCTCGATAATTAATCTTCTTCAAAATCTTTTTTTTTCTACATGTATTCCTAAGCCCTCTATAAGAATTCATCCTTATTCTAGGCTTTTTTGGTTTCCTATGGGCCCCAATTTCATGAAAAAACTCCTTTTTCCTAATTAGTTTTTTAATTGAGAAAATTTTCATTGTTGGCTACATCGATGCATCCCCATCAATGCATGACAAAAATAGTATAAATAGTGACAGGAGTTAGGAAAATTTTCACATTTGTTTCAAAACACCAAGGGAGTTTTGCAATTTTTAGAGCCTAGAACCTTCCTAAGCCCATAACTTCCTAACCTCTTGTCCAAATCAACTCATTCTTCAACCCTGTAGCTACTAGAAATGATCTTTACATTGTGGAGGCCACAAACCTATGGTTTTTGATAGAAAATTTTTTGGAATTTTCCTAACTCCCACATGGTTTAATTAATAAAATAATATTAACTATCATTAATTCACCTAAGTTAAACCTCTCCAACAAACTCGAGTAGCCATTACAATGAAATAATATTAAAATAATCAATCTATCATGATCACAAACAAGCCTAAGTGTAACTAGCCAAATGGGACAAGGTATCAAAGTGTTATCTGTTATACATAAAACACTAATCCTTGGCTATGTTTGTAATCATAGATGGTGCCAAAGAGATCACCAAAAGAAGGACCATCCCAAGCACAAGAGAAGTGGCTGAGAGGGGGAAGGGACCAATAGTTGCAACAGCCCTAAGAAGGAGAAGTAGAGACACATGTCATAGGATCTCTTTGGAAGAAGCCTGAAGTGGAATCTATTTGTCAAATTCCCATAATAGAAATAGGCCAATCCATGCAAGACAAGGTGCCAGGGCCTAGACCAAATTTGGAAGTCACCTTGATAGAGGCCTTCTTAAGACAAATTCATTCTAAGGAGGTCCAAAGGATGGTTCTCTAGGAACTTGACTTTGGTCCCTTCTTGGACCTAGCACTAAAAGAGATGAAGACTCAACTACAAGAATCTCCCATCTGGGCTGTCCTCACTTCCAATGGGGAGTGGTACATGGGAGAGACTTACCTCTTTTGAAACAACTGACAAGAAAATGCCATTGTGAAGATCAAGGAAATTAGTTTATCCTATTCAATCAAGGACATTGCAGAGGTCCTTAGGTTTCTTGATAGTGGGGAAACTTTGGTAGAAATCTCTACATAAGTAGACCCCAATGTCAAAAAATAATGGGTCCAATGGTGCTATGGAGTGGACTATAAGGAGTATGATGTACTTACTAAGGTAAAGAGGGCCTACTTCAAGATTGCAGCCTACCACCTATACCCAACAGTGAGGCCAAGCAAGATCACTACCTTCTTTGCCCATGTGTGTCCCACCTTAAGTGAAAAATTCCCTGTTAGTCTTCCCTATCTCATCTTCCTAGAGATTGAGAAATAATTCAAAGAGAATGAGCAAGGAATGAAGACATTTCCCTTTCCTTGCCTAATCAAAAAAATTTGCAAAAGGGGAGGGATAGTTCATTATGCTAATGACATGCTTTGTCATGCTCCTACCACATCTTGGCTAGAGATCATGAAAATAAGGCGTCCACCAAGCTACTTGAAGAGGAGCAGTGGCCGCCACCACCACCTATTCAAGAATAATGTTGAAGGCTCATGCTACAATTGAGCACATGAGGAAGCTCTGTGAGAAACTCTTATAGTAGTAGTAAGAAGGAACAAGTGGTGGAGAACCCTCAATCTACCAACCAACGTTGAGTCACCTTAACAAAGTCACACGAACCATTAGCTAGCTAGAAGAGATTGCACTGTTGTTTTCTACACAAAGAATGTAGGCACTTGCAAGATCAAACTTGAGCACTCAAGAAGTGACAGTGTCCATCCCTGGATAATAATAATTCCTAGAGATCTTTGGGAATGCTACCACTTTTTTGGTAAGCTTGGAGAAGGGTGAGGGGATGATTCTCTTAGTGATGCAATGCCATGAATAAGAAATAGTAGTAGAGATGGTGGCCAATAAATTTGTAGAGGTCTTGAATGCTTTTGTAGCTACCATGCTAGACATTACTGCACTTAGTGACATGCAAGCATTCACAAGAGCAAGAAGTGGAAAGCTAAGTGTGGCCTAACACAAGAAGGTGTTGGACCAACTAGTGGAAATTGAACAACCACTTCCTGAGATCTTCGATCTCTTGGAAAACATCACTGCTATCCAATCAAAGCTATTGGAGACCTAGGACAAGCTCATCATTGCAAATTCCCAACTTGAGCTAGCCACAACTGAAAATTGATGGTTGGCTACTAAAGTTGCGAAATTGAGAGCCTGCTTAGCCGATCCTGTCATTCTCAACCAAGTAGTTACACAAGATGAAGCTTTCTTATAGTTTTAAAATAGATTAAAAGAGGTTAAGAATGTGAAGGAGATGGTGGTCTTCGATGCATCCTTATTGAAGGCTTTGGCCTTCAACACCGATAAGGACTTCTTGTAAGTTTACAAGGAGAACCTAACGTTGACCAAAGACATTCATCACCTGCACAATGTCAAAGCATAAAAAGATCAAATGGTTGGGTTTGTGAGATAACAATAGGAGTAGCTTGCCAAGGTGAACATGGATTCAAGGAGGTTGGCAGCCAAAAATCGTAATCTCTCAATGGAGGAAGTCCGTGTGCTTCGCCAAAAAATGATAATTAAGGTAATTGCCTAGAAGAATGAGGCCTTGAAATTCAAATGAGTGAAGAATCATTATAAGGACTAGGTTGGACTCCTCAAGGAGGTAAACAAAAAATAAATTTAATTAACTAAGATGCAGATGAATGAGGTCATCCAACAACTCCAACAAAGAGGTAATATATGGCAACCAATCTTTTATGGATTGAATACCTATAATAAAGTGAAGATCCACCTAAAGGAGTTGCAAATTGAGAGATGATAGAATACATGAAGCTTGCCAAGCTCTATTACACAAACTTGACAATGCTAACAATAGGAAGGTTGCGATTAGAGTTAAAGAAATAGGTGGCCAACTCGTACCTCCTTTATGAGGCCGAGTTCAAGCATCATAAGGACACTAAGTAGAAGCTAGAAATAGCTAATGCTAAGCTTGAAGTTCTCAGGAGCTGATTTACAGACTAGTGATCGGTTGTTGAGAACCTGCTCAAAAGGATGAATTACTACCATAAGTTGCAAAAACCTCGTTAAGACGTTCAATCTTGAATGTAAGTAATTTGTAGCTTGGTTTATCAACATCAAGGAACTATTCTTGGCAATGCCCTATCCATGGGACATCCTTGTACCAGCCCACATTAGTAACACTGCATGGACTACATATGACCCATGGAGTAAGGAGAAGGACATGAAGGCATTGTTAGACACCTTTTTCCTTCCACTTGAAGCAACTATTGCAACAAGACAACCACAACACCTCCTAATATTGTTTGATCTTGTTTTTTTCTTTGGCTATCATAGGATTCCAACTATGTAATTTTGTAAAGGTGTTCAAATTTGCTCTCCTAAACATCCATTTTTATAATTATTATCATTTTGTATGATTGGACACTTAGAGCTAGTTAGTTAACTTAGGTAGTCTATGATTTCATGCCTTCCCAATTTTGTAAGAAGCTCAATCCTACTTTTATTTACTTGATGATGAGTGGTGAGATACCCCTACACTCAACCATACGAATATGAGCGTTCTCACACGTGATTCAGTCGAACTCCACAGACAGACTAGTTGTGGCACCTAGACAATTATCCTTAGGTCACAGTTTGTTGTCTTCCCACCTGGACTAGTATTAGCTTTCTCATGTATGGTTTAGTCCAGAGTGAGGTGTATGATGTGTTCCTAATCTAATGCTACTCCTGAGGCAATGGAAGATAATATTAACTATGCTAAGCTAGGAGAGAAAGGGTAAGAGAATCTAATCTGGCCTAAGAGCGATGAGCAGCCATTCCTTGACTATCCATACACATCTTGGACTTCGTGCATGACTACCACTGGGATTACCAAACACAGATCCTAGGTACGCCACTGGGTTACCAAGTAGTCACACTTAAATGCTCGTAATCAAGTCGTACTCATTGCGTGTTTTAACATGAGTTTAAGGGTGAGAGAGAGACTAATTAGGAAAAAAGTAAATAACAATTAAATAAATAAATAAACAAAGTGAATGCTACAATGATGAAGTAATCTCGATCTTTATTTCCAGTCATGTACGTGTCCAAGTACGTCACACTCAAATAAAGGATGTCGTACAATTACATTCATCACACTGCGGGCAGACACTGGAAAATAATCTCTCTGGAGGGATCAAACTGCTAGAGCTTCACTACTCTTATTCTAGGATGATGAACAAGAGAGAGCCACTTCTCATTTATAGACATTGCGACAGACTGCAATATTGCGTACACGATATCGCAGGGGAAGACGCGATATCGCGTACACGATATTGCAGGGGAAGACGCGATATCGCGTCCCATCATACCCCCATGACTAAATAAAAACTCATCCTCGAGTTACAGTGATTACATAGTGGATAGGTATGGGATTATTGATGGAAAAAGAAATGAAACAATACTGTAGTGTGGGAACAAACAACACAGAAAAATACTACGATTACAAAATGGTGGAACTCATGTAGTTCCTGGTGGCGGTGGCTCCTCCATTAGTGTCTTTCCTTTTTCTTGCACTCCAGGTATTAGAATTTGATGGCATCAAACTATGGCCTAGAGTTTCTCCTTTTGTAAGGCCTTGAGTGCCTTGGCATGCATGTAAGTTTGTGCTTGTGCCAGAGAGGCATCCCAGTCAACCTTCTCTTTTTCTTCCGCCACCCTTTTATTCTCTATCAATAGTTTATTAAGTTGCTCGGTTCTAAAAGTGTCTAGCTGGTTCTGAGCAACTTTTGGCCCTATATTCGAAAGGTTTAATACTTCCAAAATGGCTTGAATAGAGAAGTCAATAGTCACACCACAAATGTTAACCATGGTGCCTTCTTCTTCATTGTGCCAAAATTAATACGTTTCCCCTAAGTACCAGGAACCGCTTTTAGAGAGGGTATCTCCTGCTTCTGCCTACCTGGACCGTACGATACGAGGATCTTCTTGATGAACACTGAATGATTATTTCTCCTATTTTGCATGTTGTTCTGTAGGATCTTGTCTTCCACCTCTCTGAGATCGGCCAATCCCACCTTGAGCAAGACCTTCTTGTTGTCTGCGTTTCGAGACCATCTGCAATCACACGGGACCAATTGTTAGTAACGTTGTTACCAAAGTTAGGTTAGACCTTACTGCTTACCTTAATAGATTTACTTTATTTTCGTGTGATGTTAATTATTGGAAGAACATGTCCCCGAAAGATTATAATGTTGAGTCCTCTTTACTTATGTGGTTTCCCAATTTAATTTTCTGGTATAGCTAAGGGGATGAAATTTTTTTGACACATTTTATTCTTTATTTTATAACTAATTACCCTTAATAATGTCCTTTGGGTGATGAGGAATTTCAAAAAATTTATGCACTATTCAGTATGTGCCCCTCCCCCACGACTAAGCTGAACACTCCAGGTTCAAGTAGGTTCAAACGGAATGAAAATCAGAGTATCAGCAAACGAGTTATGGATATGAAAGCAAGAGATGCACAATCGTGAGTCATAGAGAGGAATTGAAAAACTTCCCCTACGTGAATTGCAAATGATGTTGATTAGTACAAGGGGGTCATAAATATATATTTTCATCGAAGTTAGGGCACTGAGAGAATGCACCAAATTTTTAATATGTTTTTGAAATTAAATGATGTAAACGAAGGATATCTAGATGATTATTAAGAGGTCTAGGGCAATTGCATTAATTCGAAAGGCACAATTAATGATGATGGTGTGGATTTTATCAATAAAACCTTGGGTGGTTAAGAAAAAGGGTATGTAATGGTACATCGGAACATTGAAATTGAGAGGGATAATAGTAGGGAAAGAAAATTATTTAAAAATTATGCTGAGGGTAAGAAATGGTGGGTATGAGCTATGTCATAAGTGAAGATTACAAAAGATTACACAAGTGGGTCCTCCCCAAAGTAGGTTCTAACCTATAATTCCCTTGTGTAACCACACTTAAAGTGTCTGTGGGCACTAGAAGGATTAAATGTAATCCGCACTAACTCCACAAAACACACACATGTAAATATCACCGAAATGAGATGAAAATTCTATGCTACATGGAACACGAGCTACAATTACATGAACAGTGAGATGAGATGAAGTATAGAAGGGAGCATAGAGATCGGGACATAAGGTAACTGACCCAGGGCACAGTGAATCCTGTGTGAAAAGCATGATTATCATGTCATTAACCCGTCGTTCCAAGATCAGGACCAAGTCCATCCTTCTAATCAGTGATATCGCATTGTTTCATCCCATGATGAACAACTATGAGAGTACCATAAAAACAAGGCATACGATCACTTGGCATTTCATCCAAGGGAGGAGTGATTTTTGTTTTGTGGCACTTTTCTTCTCTTTTCTTCTTTTTTTCTTTCTTTTATTTTTTTGTTTTTTGAACTTTACTGAATCCAGAGAAGCTGCCAACCTTCAGGCATGGATGCATGTCTTTCCAGTGGGATCCCCTAGAACAACATTTGATTTTCGAGTGCCCTTTTGATTACTCTTACTCCCATTTTCATTAGATCTACAAGGATCTTAGTACAACCACGTTGCATGATAAGACCCATAGATGTCACCAAAGAGAATCCATAAGTCCCCTTGGCGTCACTCCCTAATCATTCCCTCTTGGTCCGTCCTTCTTCATTCTGGGGACAATGAACACAAAATTAATTTTAAGTTTTAGAAATATCAAGAATATCATTGTACCCTTGAATAGACCCTCTTATTTGTAGAGTGGATGAGTGGGTGTAATGGGCTCACTGTTCCAAATAATTGCTCACTCATGACTTAATAACATAAAAGACACCTCAACCAACGATCCATATGAGTGTTTTATTCATAGATGAGATACTTACAAAAGCATAAAAAGACAAACACACAAAAAGATAAAAAGATAAAACAAAAAGTTGAAAAATGAAAAACTGGAAAACAAAAAGTTGTAAAATTAAAGAAAATGAAAAATGTTTATTAATCCTGCTTGTTAGTAGAATGGGGGGTATCCCCCATAATTAAACGGTTGAGGATGGAAAGGATTAATAAATGAAAGATAACGATCCTTGCATGTTGGAAGTATTGGGACTGGTCTATACTTATCCCCTCAGGGTTCACACACTTGATTATAATGAGCATAGTGGGGCACTTTATACAATGTAGTTCCCAGATAATGAGTTGACCCACTATCATGTTTGTGACTGTTAGATGGTATGCAAGGATTAGGATGATGCCTCCCATGGTTGTGTTCATTGGACCGTATGGTTTTTGGAGTGTTAGTTGGTGGCCTTGATGAAGTTACATGACGTGTTGGGTTCGAAGATAAGGGTGCACCATAGTGTGGGACTTGTGCTGAGTTGGAAGATGCAGTGGCCTCCTAATTATGTTGTCCCTTCTTATGGCCGCGTTTAAAGAAGGGGCACTTTGGATGTTGAGGAGGTTTCTCACTACTATTGGTAGTATTAGCACAAGTGTTGTTCGTGGGTTGTTGTGGTGGTGCAGGTACCTTAGGAACAATTGGTGACATTGTGGAAGGAGGAAAAGGATGAGAATGTTGAAAGTTAGGAGGAGTATAAGGTGCCCAAGGTGGTGGTTGTGTTGGAGGCATGGGTTGATAGTATTGTGGAGAATGGTATTGTGGTGAGATAGAGTATGGTGGCCCGAATGGAGAAATAGGATGTTGGACGTGATAAGCATTTGGATTCGGAAAATATGAAGGGTGCCTCCAATCTAAGGGTGGTCTCCCCTACGACTGGGATTGTTGCCACTGTGATCGAACACAGTATCTCTGTACGAACTCTAGATGTAACGTGTTTCCCCAATTCTCATGTAAATGTAACAACATTGGGCATTGGCCTTTGGGGTGATCATACAGGCATATGTTGCATTCATGCGTATGATTAGCAATTGAGCACTTATTCCCTTTATTCTTTTTTTTTCGAATGTCTAATGTTTCATCCTGCTTCTTAGGTTGTCAAAACTCTATCTCCAATATTGTTGATATATTCTCCACACTTTTGATACATCCATTCCAACATCTTATTGATCTTTGCCTCGGCTTCTTCTAATGATTGTTGTATTGGCAAAGATGATGTTTCCATCTTGAGATTAGTTGATCTCTCCTTGTTATGATCTTGGACCTTTGTGAAGTTGAGATTTTGGTCTCATTGATATTTTTCAACACTCTCCCATCTAGCTAATTCTCCTTCTTCTTTTGCTACCAGCTTAATAAGCTCTTGGACTTGATGGGTTTGTAGTGCATATAGTTGACCTTGGGCATATACCCCTAAGGTCTCTCTTGTTTCATTACATAGCCCATCAATAATATGGTACAGTAGCCTTCCTCAGAAAACCCATGGCCTAGACCATTGTTTAACAGTGCATAATATCTTTCTAAGGCCATGTCCAAGGGTTCATGTTGTGCTTGTTTCCATCCTTGGATTTGTTTCCTCAAGGCTGACACTCTTCCATAGGTTTGATATTTTTTGTTAAAGGCTTCTACCATTGTTAACTAGCGTCGTATTGAATTTGGTTTTAACGATCTATACCATACTTTTGCTTGGTCAATGAGTGTCATAGGGAAGAGCTTAAGTTTTTTCCACCCGTTATCAATGTTATTCCATGTGCAGGCATCATAGAAGGCTTGTAAATGTTGATACGGGTCTAAGTCATAGCCTCTTGAACATGTAGGAAAGTTGTTTAAATCAAGCCTAGGTAGACAGCTCTCTTTACGATGCCTACGAGAGATTCAAATAGCCTCTTGTATTTACGTTAAGCTTGTAGTGGCCAGTGGGGGTTCATCGTCATCGGGTAAGTTAGGCTTTCGTGCATTGGGATGACGTTGCTTTCGTTGATGTTTATAAGAAACCCCCACCTCAGATTGTGTACTCTAATATTCATTATCATATAATTCATCGGTTCTCTAATGAATTTCCTCACTAGGTGTGGCATTATCATAATCTTGTAGGAGAGGCATTATTGTGAAACGGTGTGTGAATTTGTATGTGACTTTTTATAATTAATTTTTATTCTTAAGAGATATATTGTTAATTCCTATATAGCGACCTTGTATGATATAACTAATCTAGATAACTAGCACCGTCCCCAGCAACGGCGCCAATGATGAGTGGCGAGATACCCCTACACTCAACCATATGAATACGAGCGTTCTCACGTGCGATTCGGTCGAACTCTACAGACGGACTAGTTGTGGCACCTAGATAGTTATCCTTAGGTTGTAGTTCACTGTCTTCCCACCTGGACTAGTATTAGCTTTGTCACGCATGGTTTAGTCCAGAGTGAGGTGTATGATGTATTCCTAATCTAATGCTATTCCTGAGACAATGGAAGATAATATTAGCTATGCTAAGCTAGGAGAGAAAGGGTAAGAGAATCTAATTTAGCCTAAGTGCGATGAGCAACTGTTCCTTGATTATCCATACACATCTTGGACTTCGTGCACGACTACCACTGGGATTACCAAGCGCAGATCCTAGGTACACCATTGGGTTACCAAGTAGTCACACTTAAATGCTCGTAATCAAGTCGTACTCATTCCGCATTTTAACATGAGTTTAAGGGTGAGAGAGAGACTAATTAGGAAAGGAGTAAATAATAATTAAATAAATAAATAAACAAAGTGAATGCTGCAATGATGAAGTAATCTCGATCTTTATTGCCAGTCATGTGCGTGTCCAAGTACATCACACTCAAATAAAGGATGTCGTACAATTACATTCACCACACTGCGGGTAGACATTGAAAAATAACCTATCTCTGGAGGGATCAAACTACCAAAGCTTCACTACTCTTATTCTAGGATGATGAACAAGGGAGAGCTGCTTCTTATTTATAGACATTGCAGTGGACTGCGATATCGCGTATGCGATATCGTAGGGGAAGACACGATATCACGACGGACGCGATATCGTGGCCCATGCGATATCATGTCCCATCACTTGAGGATGAGTTTTTAGTCTATCATGGGGGCATGATAAATCATGCAAAGGGTTGTGTCAACAAACATGCACCAACATAGTGTTTGTCTCTACTTATATAAATGCACATACCCACTGGATTTAGGTACTATTGAGTTAATAGAGTAGCTAAGTTCTTGCAATTTGATTCCATGAAAGTTAGACTATTTTGTAAGTGCCTATAGTAGGACTTCAAGGATTGTATGGATTCTTATTCAAGCATCAATGTACCTGAACACTTTGATGTGCCAGCAGTAAAGACAAGATTCTTGGAACTCCTTACAGCACTGAAGAATAAATTAATGTTTACTTTCATGCATTTTATTATTCATGCACTTTACATTCATGGCTTTAGTTAATTAATACATGATGAGATGCGATATCGCATGCACCGCGATATTGTGTATGCAATATCGCGGCCGTCGCGATATCGCGGTACACCGCCAAATCTATAAATAAGAGGCAGCACTCCCCTCATTTCTCATCCTAGGCTAGAAGTAGCGAAGCTCTTGTAGTTTGATCACTCCAGAGATAGAATATTTTCCATGTGCCCGCAGTAGGTGTCCCCAAGTGAACGGATCTTTATTCGAGCAGCTTTGTACCTGAATGCAAGTTGTGTACGACAATAAAGACAAGCTTTGTGGATAAACCTTGCAGTGCATGGAATAGGTTTATTACATGTTATTTATTACCTGCATTAGCACGGCATGAGTATGACTTGGTTATGAGCATTGGCGAATGTGTACGGCTAACCAAGGAATCGGCTACTCATCGCGATTAGATTCTCTCACCCTTGTCTCCTAGAATGCGGGATGAGTACGACTTGATTACGAGCATCTACGGATGTGTACGGCTAGTCAAGGAATCGGCTGCTCGTCACACTTAGGCTAGTTAGGTGCCTCAGTACGACCACTTTGAGCACGTGCGTTATGTGTGGTAATCCCAGTAACGATTAGCGTTTGGTAGCCACAGTTGCATAGTTCAGGGTGTGTACGGTAAGTGGGAATGGATGCTGATGCTAGTTAATATAGACTTAGGACATTAGTTAGAGTTAGTTAGTTCTCGCAACCCTTCACCCTTTAGCATAGGAGAAAAACCATAAAAGACCAAAAAAATCATATACATCAGACTTACTTAACCATACACCGTGACAACAACAAGTAAGTCTGGGAAGACAATGAATGATCAACCCCAAATGTTCCATGGGGCGTTTAGGCATTTAGTCTACAGAGTTCGATCGGATCACGCGTGCTACGCTTGTTTCGTATGGTTGAGTGTAGGGGTACCTCACCACTCATCAATACACATAAGTACAACCACCTTAAACATACCATTAATGCTTGGTAATCCCATTAGTGTTATCGCTTGAGTTGCCTAGTAGCTAAACACTTGGTAACCCAGTATCATTCTTAACGAGTTCAAGATGTGCATGAAAGGTGGGCTCAGATGCTTATGTTAGGAAGTACATTAAGACATTAGATAGTTATAATTACTTTGCTCACACGCATTAAACTAGATAAAATATAAAATCAATAAAAATCATGTGCCTTGGCTTACAGTTAACCATACACTTCCACTTACACAAGTGATGAGTGGCGAGGTACCCCTACACTCAACCATACGAAACGAGCGTAGCACACGCGATCTGGTCGAACTCCGCAGACTAAATGCCTAAACGCCCCATGGAACACTTGGGATTAATCGTTCGTTTTCTTCCCAGACTTACTTGTTGTTGTCACGGTG
>MNCI01013274.1:449764-507523 GCA_015680685.1 Gnetum montanum
TTACCCTCTCTGTTGTGCTCACGATGGTTGCACCCAGATGTGGAAGGAGAGTGTGAATGGTGAGATGAAGGAGAAGAGGAAGGGGATCCATCACCATGGCGATGTTTCTTACCTTCTCTTCAGCTGCTTCGGCCCTAATCGTTGTGACAATCAAAGTGTCCATCCTTAGTGTGAGTGGTTGTTCTTACCGTGAACAGTTGGTGTTCACGGGGATCAGAGCCCGTAGCATGTACAGTTGATCGAAGGCTCTGATGCCTAACCTCTTCACCATTGTGAGGAGGAGGAACATCATTTCCTAAGAAACCGGTTATGAGGGGTTCCTCGTCTTCTATTTCACTAAGGACATGGGGGACCTTGCCCTTCAACAATGAGTGTTGGCTCTCCTACCTTTCATCCCTCATACGTTGCAAAGCGGTGGGATGATAATCCCTTATATCATATTCTTCAGCAACATATTCAGCGAATAAGTCCTGCATGCCAATTTGTGCTAAGGCACGGAAGAGCATGTTCGGAACAGATCAATCTGGTGGTAAAATTATGTTACCAAACAAATCTCTCCAACGCAACTGTTCATCCTAATGGAGGATAAAAGTGTAGTCAGGAATATACTCATCGGGATGAGTATAAACTATCTTATATTGTTTAGGACTTGGCTGGTTTAGGTTATGTGTATGTTGCTGACTGTCTTCCGGGTTATTCCTAGGTGAGTTAACCTTATGAGAAGAAGCCCTTTTATTGGTGTGCTGTTCACCGTTATATATGTTCTTATTTAACTAATTAACCCAAAGGTTCATTAAGGCTCACAACAATGTGAAAGATTTCCTAATGTTCTAATTGGCATACAAACACTTAGTCCCCAGCAACGGCGCCTATGATGAGTGACGAGGTACCCCTACACTCAACCATACGAAACGAGTGTAGCACGCGCGATCTGGTCGAACTCAACAGACTAAATGCCTAAATGTCCCATGGAACACTTGGGGTTAATCATTCGTTGTCTTCCCAGACTTACTTGTTGTTGTCACGGTGTATGGTTAAGTAAGTCCGAGGTATATGATTTTTTTTGGTCTTTTATGGTTTATACCCTATGCTAAAGGGTGAAGGGTTGAGAGAACTAACTATTCTAACTAATGTCCTAAGTCTAAATTAACTAGCGTTAGCATCCATTCCCACTTACTGTACACACCCTAAACTGTGCAACTGTGGCTACCAAACGCTAATCGTTACTAGGATTACCACACATAACGCACATGCTCAAAGCGGTCGTACTGAGGCACCTAACTAGCCTAAGTGTGACAAGTAGCCGATTCCTTGACTAGCAGTACACATCCNCCGATTCCTTGGTTAGCTGTACACATTCGTCAATGCTCGTAACCAAGTCGTACTCATGCCGTGCTACTAGGAAAGCAATAAATAACATTAAATAAACCTATCCATGTACTACAAGGTTTATCCACAAAGCTCGTCTTTATTGTCGTACACAACTTGCATTCAGGTACAAAGCTGCTCGAATAAAGAATCATTCACTTGGGGGACTCCTACTGCGAGAACATGGAAAATATTCTATCTCTCGGGTGATCAATCCACCAGAGCTTCGCTACTTCTAACCTCTATATGGAAATGAGGGGAGTGCCGCCTCTTATTTATAGATTTGGTGGCAAACCGCGATATCGCAGGGGACGACGTGATATCGCGGCTTGTGCATATCACGTCTCATCAACAAGTGAAGCCAAGAAGAAAACAATCATGTCCTTAACTCACTAGCTTGGTTATTATACATTTAGAGAGCTAAAGTCCACAAAATCTAACCAGATCACTAGTGCAATGCTTGTGATTCATATGGTTGGGCATAGGAACTACTCGTTGCTCATTAGTTGTCTACATCTTCCTCACCAATGGATTTTTTATAAAATGTTTGGTAATTCGTATAGTATATCTACAACCATGCATCATTATTTTGATGAAATTTATAATTTTATTCACAACTATTTATAGTTGGATGCTTTGGTGCAAAGTATATTTCATGGCCTTATTTGGACTAAAGGATTAAAACTTTTGTTTTATAAATCAAATGTTCCATTTAGCTTTTGCACAACTCCTCATTTGTTATTTATCGCTGCAAAAGGTTTTGGCACAAAAAAGAATCAAAACAATTTTGGATATTCACCTTCAAGCAAATATGCAAGCTTTCTACTTTACCTAAAATTCAACAATTTCTTTGGTGTCTGATTTACCAAGGTTTACCTATTGACAAAAACCTTAAACATCTTGGGGTTCATACTCTTGTTTGACCTCTCTATGGAGCTACAGATGATTTCATTTATGTTTTTTTGCTTAGCACACTTGGATCTAGGCATGCAAAGTTATTGCAAATTATTAGCTATCTCAATATGATGTTTTATCTTTTTTTTCTTTTTCTTTTTTGCTTTTTGCCTATTGCTTCCATTAATTTTAAATTTCTTTGGAATGTTATTAGGCCTATTGTTCTCTTTTATATTTGAATGGAATATCATATTTTTCAAAAACAAAATATAAAAATATTTATCATTTGACTATTACAAAGAAATTGCAGATGTTTCACCTTATCCATCTCCAAATTATATCCCAAGCTCCAAAGGTTCAATTAGAAATTAATCAATTGATTCATCTTTTGTTGTCTTGGTTTAGATTTATGAGTGATAGAGGCTCTAGTATAAGTAACCTTATTTAGTATAGTTTTCTATAGGGGAGTTCTTCTTTTTAATTTTGGCTATCATTTGCTTCATTTAATTATTTTTTCATTCTACTTGTACTACTAATTATAGTGAGAAGTAAATTCCTTAAATGATGCTTCTTTTTATTATTAATGACCTAATTTCAAGGATGAAATCCTGAGTAGCCATCCCCAAATCTGTTGAGTCTTTCCTTTCTTGTTATTTCTATTTGTTTTATTAGATGCTACTTATGTATTATTTACCTTTTCTATTTGGTTTGTCATATGCTACATGTGTATTTGATGCTCTATTTTGATTAATAAAACTTTTTTTTCAGTTTGAGCACCATCACTAATTTTTAATTTTTAAGCTTTTAGATTATAAAGCATGTTTCCATTCAATTAGAAATTAATCAATTGATTCATCTTTTGTTGTCTTGGTTTAGATTTATGAGTGATAGAGGCTCTAGTATAAGTAACCTTATTTAGTATAGTTTTCTATAGGGGAGTTCTTCTTTTTAATTTTGGCTATCATTTGCTTCATTTAATTATTTTTTCATTCTACTTGTACTACTAATTATAGTGAGAAGTAAATTCCTTAAATGATGCTTCTTTTTATTATTAATGACCTAATTTCAAGGATGAAATCCTGAGTAGCCATCCCCAAATCTGTTGAGTCTTTCCTTTCTTGTTATTTCTATTTGTTTTATTAGATGCTACTTATGTATTATTTACCTTTTCTATTTGGTTTGTCATATGCTACATGTGTATTTGATGCTCTATTTTGATTAATAAAACTTTTTTTTCAGTTTGAGCACCATCACTAATTTTTAATTTTTAAGCTTTTAGATTATAAAGCATGTTTCCACTTTTCCATTTTAAGTCATCTTTGCTAAAGATGTATCCAATAACAACAATAGTATTGCAAACTCATACACTAATGACTTTCATCCTTAGTTTTTTACAACTTTTTTCAAGCTTTTGGTGAATCACCTAAAGCCCTTGCTACCCAGTATTATAGAGGTTAATCAATTAGGATTCATTATTAATAATGTCATTGTAGTAAATGAGGCTTTGCATTGGCCTTACATTCAAAAAGAGGAGATTTGCTTTATCAAACTTTCTTTATCAAAAGCATGTGATAATGTGGATTGGGATGCCTTACTTTTCACCTTGTAGGAGTTAGGATTTTGGAGAGGATTCTGTGAGATGATTAGGTTCATGCTTTCTATGGTTAGATTTCAAGTTTTCCTAAATGAATAGATATTTCAGCAATTTTGCCTAGGGTAGAGCCTTCAGCAAGATGACCCTTTATTTCTATATCTCTTTACTATTGTTGTTGATAACCTATGCAAATGGATCAGAAAGTTGAATGTCACATTCCCATTTTTCTAGAACCTTCATACTCTTTAGTATGTGGATGACATGATGATTTTTTTCCTAGCATCTATACCTAAGGCCAGAAAGGTGATGTAGTTATTGGATGGATTTTATCTATCAATAGGGCTTGAAGTCAATTGAAACAAGACAAAGGTTTTTCATGTGGGATGCCTAATAGAAAGATTTGAGCATATTAGACAATGTATTATTAGTTTGCACCTAGCTACATATATGGAGTAGCCTCTATTCTATAGATAGAAATTAGTTAATAGTTGGGAGGAAGTGTTGGGAAAGATGTAGAAGAAGTTAGCTTGTTGTATATGTATGTTTCTATCTTTGCAAATAAGCTGAATCTAGCTAAATGTATCCTCTCAAGCAATTTTATTTATAGTGCACTAGTTTTCAATCCCATAGTCTAATTTATGTCATAAATCAATTAGATTGTGATGATTTTTTTGATATGATGGGAAGGAGCATTTCATTTGATTGCTTGGGATAAGATAGTTATCCTAGTTCATGTAGGTGGTTGTAGGCTTCGAAACTTTAGGAGGCAAGCTTGCATTATGGCTACTAAGCTAGCTTGTAAGGTTTGGTCCCTAGTGGACAAGCCCTAGTTTCAATTGTCTTTAGATGTGCTTTCCTAATCTATGGACTTACTTGGCCAAAGCTTTAAAGATCTGGAAAATCCTTAGGAGAGGATGGACTTTCCTTCAATTGCTTAGGCACTGGAAATTTGGGGAAGAAAATATTTCGATGGAAGGTATTTTGATAGGACAAGCTCATCACAAAATAGTTAGGGAAGTTTTTTTTTAAGTAGTCACCCTATTGCATTAAGGTCCAAGGGCACATGTAAAGGATTGGTTTAGTAGGAGGCAATCAGTCTTTCTTGATGATAATAAACATGGTTAATTCTTAAAGGCATAGATCCTCCAATTCAACCCAAGAAGATACCTTGCAGTTTGTTTCAACAAACCACAGATAATAGATTTCATGTCTCTATAAGCAATCCTTTGCCAAAGTGAGGGGATGGGATCTTATTTGAAGGTTGCATTGTTGATCAAAGATGAGGTGTTTTGCTTGGTTGTTGGCTTATCATTCAATGCTCACTTAGAAAAAACTATAGTGATGGTGTTTTGCCATGGCCTTCTACTGTATCTTTTGCTATAAAGAGATTGAAACTACAACATACCTATTCAAGGAATGTGTGTTTACAAAGGCTATAGGTCAATTCATGCACATGTTGACTAAGATGTGAGATTAATATTGGGCAATAATTACAAAAAGGCTCATCATTCAAAGACACTTGCATGAAATTTTACCATGGGTGGAGGTCACCTAGGAGATTTGGCTCAAGGAAAATGCTTATGTTTTTCGTGCAAAGTGCTTAAACTCTCCCTATAAATGCATCTCAAAAGCATTCGCCAACTTTCACTTGTGGGAAAACATCCATGGGTGCAAGATGATAATGTCCAACACTCATGACTCCTTGCAAAATGAGTCGACATGGCACCCGTAAATTATGTGTTCTTCTGCTTTTCCAAATATACATAAGTTTTGTTTTTAAATGAACTCTATGATGTTGCACATGACTATTTTTTGGTTCGATGCCCTATACGAATTCTTGGGGTTTGTTGATTAGTTGGAAACAAGGTTGGGATTCTCTTCCCTGAAGCTAACAAACGATTCTTCTAATGGTTTGGTTCATGGTTGACTTCATGCTCTTGGTGTTCATCTATTTTGCTCAAGGATCTTCATCCCTCCACAATAAAATTGCTATTGTAAGTGCTGATTTGAGGTTCACCCCTCTAGTTATATAAATGACCAAACTTTCCCTTTAAAAAATAAATAAATTAAATAAATAAATTGTGAACATAATAAAAATTTCCAATTCCTTTCTTCCATTCTAAATATTAGATAATTTTTTTCCCTTTATCCCCTTTCCCTCCCTCAAGTTGCCCGGTTTACGGTAACTACAAACGGCATACACCAAAGTGAACGTACAATTAAATCTCCCTTTTTAAAACCAGACAAATTTAAACCCAAACACCCATTCTGTTGGTTGACGTGGCGATTCAAGATGGATGAGGCAGGCAAGAATCCTCGGCCATTCGAGGCATCTCATCCGAATCCGAATGGCACGCACCATGGCATCCACACGATCAAACTCGGATGTTCTTCATTCTTTGGTTTTCAACAACATCTAATGCAGAGTTTCCATGTAGAATTCAAGCTAGATTTTGCCTCATGGAGGATACTGCAGGTGACCAGACACAACCTCAACGAAGAATATGGATTAAAGGTCAGCAGCAAATCCTCCAAGCAAAGCCAGAGCCTCCCAGAAATTCCCTGCCCAATCAGGTTAGTAGACATTTCCCATTTTAGCTGAAGCTTTAAACTGCATAGACGTAGCGTCGTTTTACCTGGAAATCTGTGTGGGTTGTGTTACTTTGGTTGTAAGAATTAGTGGGCTGTGATAACTTCCCTGAAAAATATGTGGGTTGTCTATGCAGCATGGGAAACCGGGTCGGCGAATGAATAATTCTTGTGAAAACTGTACATCAAATGGCCCCAGTTTGAGGCATTGCAGGATTGTTCATTCCAGGACCAAAACCATGAATATGCTAATCGAGCAGAGGAATCCAGAACAAGTTGAGGAGGTTTTTGAAGGACTTCTGGAGCAAGGCCACCGGCCTTCCTTGATCACTTTCACAACTCTGGTAAAAGCCCTCACTGCACGGAAGCGTTTCAGAAAAATCAAGTCAGTTATCTCCCATGTGACTAGGTTAGGGATGAAGCCAGATGTTATTCTGTACAATGCAGTCATCAATGGCCTGTGTGAATCAGGGGAAATGGAAGAGGCCGTGGATGTGTTCAAGAAAATGAAGAACAGTGGCTGCATACCCACTAAAAGCACGTTCAATAGCCTGATTAAGGGTTATGGCATCAGGGGGCAGCCTGAGAATATGAAAAGAGTTTTAGAAATGATGCATGAAGCTAGAGAAAAACCAAACCGGAGGACTTACAATATTTTGATCAATGCCTGGTGTGCAGAGGGGAATTTGGCTGAAGCTCTGAGGGCGATTGACATGATGAGAGCTGATGGTATTTCTCCTGATGTTGTTTCATACAATACTTTGGCTAAAGCTTATGCCCACAGTGGCAATGCTATCCAAGCAGAGAAGCTAATCCTTGACATGCAGAACGAGTTTATCATGCCTAATGAGAGAACTTGCAGTATTATTGTGAATGGATATTGCAGGGAAGGCATGATGGATGAGGCTTTCAGGCTTGTGCAGAGAATGGAGAACCTCGGTGTGCACCCTAATGTGGTGGTTTTCAATTCCCTTGTCAAACGGTATGCTGATTTACCAGAGCTTTCTGGGGTTGATGAGGTGAGAAGAATTCCTTGTGAAAGAATTCAGTGATGGAAACACACCTGATTTTATCGTTATCATCAGCTAATAAACATAAAACATAGATATATAACGGCTACATTGTTTCGGGTTTATGAATTATATTTCTTCGTTCTTTCACACAATCTTAATTTTTTTTCTCTATTCTCAATTTAAAGTACTATATTGGTAGAACGGCGATTTAAAGTCATAATTGATTTTTCAGAAGCGGATGGAATAAGGTTTTGTCGACAATGGAGATGTCACTGGTTTTAAAACATAAGACTGCTCAAACTTAGCTGGCTCTTAAAGGGTACCTTATTCAAATCCAGAATCTTTACATTTTAAACCATCTTACCTATCTTCCATTGACATTTTCCACTAATTGGGGGTTATTTGACTTATTTCCATCTACAGGAATTTCATTTTTGTCAGCATTGTTAGGTTTACGCAGCCATAGTCTATTCTCCTTTGTTTAAGAGCCATTGGGGGGAAATAGATTGCTGATTGGTCAGTGTTTCCTTCACTCTGAATTCCTAATGTTGCTGAAGTACTGACATAACACTGAGCCTATGATTCATTGGTAAAATAGCTCAATCGAATTTTGTTTTATCATAGCTTTTCCTGAAGTCGAACATTCATTTCTAAACACTGTTTCCTAGCTTGAGGGGAAATTTTGTTGAACAATGGCGAATATTCACATAGTTTCTGGATTGCTAAACCTACAAGCTAGAAGACAGCATGGCATACATATTAATATATATATGACACAGCAACAATAATTTGGAACAGCTAGTATAAGGGCTTCAAACTCTATTCTTTAGCCTTGATTTGTTCCTTTAAGCTTCACCAACTTAAAAATTCATTTATGTAGGTGATGGAATTAATGGAAAAATTCGGAGTGGAACCAGACGTGGTAACATACAGTATTATCATGAATGCATGGAGCTCAGCAGGAATGGTTGACAAGTCCAGGGCAGCATTTGACGGGATGCTTGAATGTGGGATCAAGCCAGATGTTCATGCATTTTGTGTTCTAGCCAAGGGGTATGTGAGAGCCCAAAAACCAGAAGAGGCTGAAGCCCTCATTGCAGAGATGGAAGCCATGGGGATTCTTCCAAATGTCGTGATGTTTACCACCATCATCAGTGGCTGGTGCACTGCTGCTCTCATGGAGGATGCCATGAGGGTCTATCATCATATGCTGAGCTCTGGTGTTTCCCCCAACAAATCTACCTATGATACGTTGATCTGGGGATTCACTGAAACCAGGCAGCCATGGAAAGCTGAAGAGCTCTTTCATATCATGGAATCATCAGGAATTAAATCTGACAAAGAAACCCTCAAAATGGTTGCAGAGGCATGGCGCATTGTTAGCATCAGTGAACAACAGGGCAACACTACTTCTATGAGCAATGCTGATGCTTCTAATCCTTCAAATTTTCTTCAATCAGATCAGCTTTCTAATAATAACAGTACAGCTAAATTATCAATGGATACCCTCAAACCAAGCATGGATATACTCAGTGGTAGTGTAAAGCTTTCAAATAAAAGTAACCATTCTTCAGTGTATTGTTCTCAACAAAATTGGGGTAATTACCACCAAAGAAAACCTGGTATGCTATTTGCAAAGCAATTGTGCAGACTTGGTCTTAAGCCCCTGTTTTATTATTCAAGTTGCAAACCACCTTTGACAAGGCTTTGCTGAGATTGAATCTCCATTGAGATACTGTTGCTATTTTATTCATTTGGCACCTGAGATGGAAAGTCCTCCTGCATGTTTGCTAGGAATATGGAAAATGTCAAGTTGATTTTATACCTCATTGTCAATTGTCCAGTCAATTTCTATTTACCAGAAATTTGATGTAGCCGGTGCTCTAATAAAGCACGCTGCCACCAATTATCCTGATTGGAATTTACATATACCGTTGTACTTGATAACATTCATTTAAAGTTGAAATTTTCTAAAATTTGTTGTTCCTTACTCCATCGAAATACACTTTCAAATTGTCTGCGGATCTCATGGATGAGGTATGAGTTGTTCGGCATGTTGTGTAAAATTTCGTTTAATCAACCTTTCTGAATGCTGAGAACATGCCTTTGACTGTAAATGTAAACTTGAAAATCTACTTACATTTTGAACTTTATTTTCTTAGTCAGTGTACCCAATGTTAATAATGTTGAAAGTGCTTTAATAATGAACAATTACCGGTAATAATTACGCCCTATATGTCATAAATTACATCCTGAATATACCTGGGAGATTCAATTTATTGTAGACAGAAATTGTGTAAAAGAAATAGCTGAAATTGAACCTTTGAATATGAGATCTTTAGGATTTCAGTAGTTCGTTCATGAATATCATAAAATACCTCAGGTAGAATAATGAAACGGATCGGGTATTAGTTGACAGTATTAATTCAACGGTGTATTTGGTTACGTGAGTTCTGTGTTAAATTTGTAGATTCTCCTTTTCAGAATAAAAAAATTAGTTGGTTTTGGTTTGGTTTTGAGAGATATGATGGACCCATAATTTTAATATTGATGCTCAAGAACGCACTGTTGTTTCTTGTTTTGTTGAACTTTGAAATTTTTCTTTAATTTTTAAAAAATTAGAATTTGAAATAGTTATCTTTCTTGGAAAGATTATTAGTGATGAAACGATTTTACGTTATTTTGGCAATCATTGATGATATTTTATTAAGAAACATCTATTGAATAGGAAGAAGGCACTATGTATGATGGTAGGTACAATTAAATATGTTCAATTTGTCTAATTAAATAGGTGAATTCTACTTGAAAATATATAATTCCAATTATCCTTATTATTGCCATTATTATTATTTTAAAGGCCACTTGATTAATCAATGCCTAACTTTACAACATTGCAAATTAATATATAGAAACCAAGAAAAAGTAAGGAAACTAGATTGTTGTCCAAGATTTTAATGTTAGTACATCTATGAAGGATACTTCATCAATTTAGACTAAGAAAAGGTCAAGCAAGCTTATGAGAGAAAAGACGTTAAAGGTTTTGCTATGATTAATTTAAGAAAGTTAACAAATTTTTAAATTTTTATGAAAAGATTAAGTATTTCTTTTTTAAAAGTTAAATGTGTCCGAGGTAGTACAAAATTCAACTATTTCTATTGTCTTTGAATGAATTCAATGCTTTGAACACTTTAGTAGAAGATGCCCATACTAACTAAAATTTTCATGATATCACTATTTTTCTTCTTCTTTGTTTTTAAAATATGTTTTATCACAACTTATGTGTCATTTAATATCATAGTTCTTCTACTATATTTTTCATATTGTACTTCTCTAAATTATTTATTCAAAGTTTGATAATGTTCTAGGATCCAACAACTTTCATTGAAAGATAGCAATCCATTTTTGACTTTGAAAGAATAAATTTGTATTTCATAATATGCAAATACTTAGATACTGAAGTTTTAAATCTTATTCCATATTTCATACTTTCTTTTCAATTTTTTAATGCAAACCATCATACTCTCTCTATATTACTTTTTATTATCTTAAAAGCTCAACAATTTATTTCTTCTAAAATTAAAAGATCACATCTACTAATGAAGCACTATACATTTTGTTTTACCAAATGCAGATATATGTTCGTAGGTCTTGTAAAGATTTTGATGCTATAATATTTTGAGTTTTATTTATGCATACTTTTTTTTTCAAATATGAAACTAAGAAATTTTATTAGGTTCATGGACCTAAACAATCTATTCGACAACTAATACATTAATGTTATGAAAAAAAAACTAACTCAACAAAGTGGCTAACCATTACCAGATGTAATGAAATTAAATTATACAAATTTTTGATAAAAATATTATATGTTTGTCTCAAATGTTCAATCATATGGCAACAAAACAAAAACATGTTGGTCATCCTCAAGGACTCTAAACCCACATAACCTACATATATGCTCTTCCCTCAGCAACTAAATCCATCTTTTACTATCTATACTTAGACAATGTGAACTGAGAAGAAGTGTACTAATAAAGTTGCAAGCTCTAACTAAGATATAAGCTATATGATACCAGATAACTAAATTTAAATATTTACCTCTAATGTGCTCCTAAGTAAAATTTTTCTTTCCTTCTACATTTAACCATAGCTTTACTAATATTCACTATTTAATTGACTTCCAAATGTAGGACCACCACTTGGAGTGATGGTAAAGTGCTTATTTCTCAATTCGTAACACTTGGGTTTGAACCTAGGCCCAACTACTCGAAAGAGGTTAGGCTTTCACTCATCCATTGACCCTCATAGGACCCCGACTTAGCAAGATAAGCATTGAGTTTCTAGGTGATGATTCTTTTTTTTTAATCAACTTTCAAATGTCCTTAGTACTATGCATCTCCTCCCTGAAGATAATCTAAGTCTTAAGTCACAATGTTTCCTGAAAGTACTAGTCTTGTTCACTTGTACTTTTGAGGACTACTTTAGAAAACTTAGGTTATTCTGCTTTTGTGAGGTTTTGAGTATAAGCAATAAATTGGTAGAGAGCTTCAACTTTAAAAAAAAAGTATATCACACTCCAAAAGCAACATGGCATACAATGTTTGAGCCTTAACCTTTAATTTATCTAATAAATAATCTTTTACACTATTTTAATGGCTTACAATTTTTTTGCATTAAGATTTGGCCCCCACATTATACATTCATATAACATAGTAGGATAAATAATCATTCATTTTTGTGAATTTTTAAACTCATGTTCCTAATGCCTTACAGTTGTCTTTAAATATATAGAATGCTTTAATTCCTCCTACTATTCAATTCTTGACATAGTTATCCTATTTATAATTGTTTACACATTGGATACCCAAGTATCCAAAGGAGTTCATAGTCTTGACATTAGTAACTCCGAAACTAAAAATAGTAATTTACATTTCTTACACCCCATATCATCATTTTAATTTTTTCCACATTGACTTTCACAACAACAAAAATAGACAAAAACTTTCTAAAACTTGCAATATGTTTTGCATGCATGATATAAATGTAAAAATTAAGGTAGCTTGACCTACATAAAAAGGTAGATTTATTGTATGAGAATAAATACAAGCTCCACATGGAGGTGCATCAAAAGTTGGAAATAGCTAATGCAAAGCTCAAGGTCCCAAAAATGAGATTTGAAGATCAAAGGATTGTTGCTGAAAATCTAGCCAAGAGAATGGTAGACTACTAGGAGTTGAAAAACATAATTAAGTCATTCAATATTGAACGTAAACAATTCACTACTTGGTCTATCAATGCACATGAAATGTTTTCAACATTGTCATGTCCTTGGGATGTGCCTACAATAGCTAATCTAGGCAAATTAGCCTAAATGATTCATGATCCTAAGATGAGAAAAGTAAAGATGAGAGCACTAATCGATGTGTTTCAACTAAGATCAGTAGTAGCTAGTCATTCACAGTTGCTACCAAGGTATGAGGAGCCATCGCAATAGCTACCACAAGATCCATCACGACCTAACATTACATAAGGTATATGCTTTAGATAACTTTGTACTTATCAACATAAATTTTTATAAAGGACAATGTGTTCAAATTTTGTCAAAGCCAAAATTTGTAAAAGCACTTGAAGAAATTTTGTAATGCAACATTTTAGTCAATTAATTGGAATCAATCAAGTTGCTTCCAGCATTTTTAAATAAAATTAGTTCCAATTTTGTTAACTCAAGAACTAGGTTTCAATCAATCATGAGGGTAGGATGAGTCTTTTGTTAGTTGCATTGATGCAAAAACATAAATGCATGGTCAGCTACAACAATGCAATCGCATTAATGCAAACACAATAAATGCTTCTAGAAATGCACACCCCCACCAAATTAATGGCATAACATAATAAATGCCTATATAAATGCACACACCCACCAAACTTATGGCATCATAAGTCAATATTGTAGCCAAACTCTTGTAGTTTCTTTCAGCAAAAGTTAGAACTTATCATTGAGTATTTGCAGTATGACTTAAGTGGATTGTTTGAAGTCTTATTCAAGTGACTATATACTTAACACATTTTCATGATGACAATAGATCTAGATCCACTTATCTTCATTGCAACACTTGGCATAGTTTAATAATTCTCTTAACTATAATTTAATTTTAATTATTTCTTTAACTTATAAGAACTTAGTTAATTATTTCATATTCTATCTTACTTAAGTACACTACATAAGTACGATCAACCTTAAGCATAAACATGTTAATATCTAGTATCCCAGTAGTGCATAACTTGGTAGGCCTAGTAGTGGTTACTTGGTAACTTAGCGATGCTATCGCATGTTTAGAATGTGTCTGACAAACTGACTAGACTAGATTCATTCTTTGTACATAGGCTAGATAATTTAGAGGTTCAATCTTTTAATACTTAAATATTTTAATAATATTTTTATCATGGCTACCTCAACATCACTATCATATGCCTTGATCACACTTAACCATATGATTAGCCCACACAAGTGCGATTAGGAAGATAGCAACCAATGATTTATTGCCTAGCTATCTAGAATCCATACTAGCCTAGTCCACAAAATTCAACTAGGTTGCATGTGCATGCTTATGATGTATAAGACTAGATATAGGGTCTGCTCTACTACTTATCAATGTTATATTTTCAAGTATGGATTCTGCATACTTAGTTTGATGTACCTTAAGGTCCTTCTTTTCTTGTTTAACTTCAATGCTTAGGAACTATTTTAGTTCTCCAAGATCTTTCATTTTAAACTCATTCTTCATATCTAATTTAAACTCTTCCAATAACTTGTTATTTGTAGCAATAAATACTAGATTATCAACATAAAGTGATATAATTGTGAAATAAATTTTATCATGTTTATAGTATAGATTTTTTTTTAAAACATGCATGATTAGTAATTCTTTTTGAAGAGAAAATCATTGATTCTATGAAATAATGCACTAGGTGCTTATTTTAAATCATATAAGGTCTTTTATTATTTGCAAACTTTGTCCTCTTTTCCTTTGATTTTATATCCTTTTGACTATTGAAGAAAATATTTTCATTTATGTATCCATAAAGGAATGCAAAGTTGACATCCATTTGATATAATTTTAGGTTATGATGAGTATCTATTAAAAGAATAAGCATTATGATTTCAAATCTTGCTATTAGTGCAAATATTCCTTCATAATCAATATGTTTCTTTTGTCTAAAGCCTCTTGCTACCAATCTTGCTTTATGTTTGATGAATTCTTCTTTTTCATTAAATCTTGTTTTGTAAAATTATTTGCAATTAATAACTAATGAGCGACGAGAGGTACCCTTATGCCTAACCATACAAATCACGAAGTGTTCATGCACAATCCGATCGAATTCCGCAAACTCTATGTCTTCCAGTACACTAGTCTTCTAGGAAGTGAACTTTACCCTAATAGTCATTCATTGTCTTCTCAATTACACTTGTGATGCACATGGTATGTGATGAAACGCGATATGCACAAGCCACAATATCGCATCATCCCCTGCGATATTGCAGTCCACCGCAAAATCTATAAATAAGAGGTGGCATTCCCTTCATTTTTCATCCTGGCTAGAAGTAGCGAAGCTCTGGCAGTTTGATCACTCCAGAGTTAGATTAATTTCCCATGTGCCCACAGTAGGAGTCCTAGAGTGAACGGCTCTTTATTCAAGCAACATTGTACCTGAACACAAGTTGTGTACGGCAATAAAGACGAACTTGATTGGATAAACATTGCAGTGCATGGATAGGATTTTATTTATTGTTATTTATTGCTTTCCTAGAACAGGGTATGAGTACAACTTGATTACGAGCATCTAAGGATGTGTACGACTAGTCAAGGAATCGACTACTCATCGCATGCGGTATGAGTACGACTTGATTACGAGCATTGTGACTACTTGGTAACCCAATAGCGTATTCCAGGATCTATGCTTGGTAATCCTAGTGGTAGTCCCAGTGTGTACGGCTAGTCAAGGAATCGGCTGCTCATTGCACTTAGGCTAGTTAGGTTCTCTCACCCTTATCTCCTAGAATGTGGGATAAGTACGACTTGGCTACGAGCACCTACGGGTGTGTACAGCTAGTCAAGGAATCGGCTACTTATCACACTTAGGCTAGTTAAGTGCCTCAGTACGACCACTTCGAGCATGTGCGTTACGTGTGGTGATCCCAGTAACGATTAGCATTTGGTAGCCACAGTTGCATCGGTTCAGGGTGTGTATGGTAAGTGGAATGGATGCTGACGCTAGTTAATATAGACTTAGGTCCTTAGTTAGAGTTAGTTAGCTTTCTCAACCCTTTACCCTTTAGCATAGGAGATAACCTGAAAAGACCAAAAAAATCATATACCTCAAACTTACTTAACCATACACCATGACAACAACAAGTAAGTCTGGGAAGACAACGAATGATTAACCCCAAGTGTTCCATGGGGCGTTTAGGCATTTAGTCTACAGAGTTCGACCGGATCGCGCGTGCTACACTCGTTTCGTATGGTTGAGTGTAGGGGTACCTTGCCACTCATCATTGGCACCGTTGTCGGGGACTAAGTGTTTGTGCACCGAATAGAACATAAGGGATATCACTCACATCATTGTGAGCGTTAACGAACCTTCGGGTTAATCAAAGAAAAATTATATACGGTAAATTAGCACACCGATAAAAATGCCTTCTTCTCATAAGAGCAACTCACCACCTAAGGACCATACTAGAGACAGTCAATAAGATAAAAGACATAACCAAAATCAGCCAAGTCTTAAACAATATAGGGTGACATATACTCATCCTGATGAGTATGTGCCTAATCTTACCTTTATCCTCCATCAAGATGAACAGTTGCACTGGAGAGATTTGTTTGGTAACATAGTGTTACCTTTAGATCATGTTGTCCCTAACATGCTTCTCCATGCTTTGGCACAGACTGGCATGACAGAACTTTACGCTGAATACGTTGCAACAGATTCTGATATGAGGGATTATCATCCCACAGATTTACAACGTATGAGGGATGCAAGGCGGGAGAGCCAGCATACATTGTCGAAGGGCAAGACCCCGCACGTCCTTAGCGAAATAGGAGATGAGGAACCCCTTGTCACGGGTTCTTTAGCAAAGGATGTTCCCCCTCCTAACGATGGTGAGGAGGAAGGGTATCAAAACATAAGATCAACGATCCATATCCCTGGTTCTGATACCCGTGAACACCAACTGTTCATAGAGGGAACAACCACTCATGCTAAGGACGGGCACTTTGATTGTCACCACGATCGGGGCCGTAGTAGCCGAAGAGAAGGTAAAAAACATCGTCATTGCGATGGTTCCCCTTCTTCTTCCCCTTCTTTACATCACTCACCCTCTCCTTCCACGTCTGGGCACAGCCACCATGAACATAAAAGGGAGGATAAAAGTAAAAAGGATGAGAGACCTCGACGGGAGAGTCCAGAGAGAGGACAAGGGCAAGGACGTAGGGAGAGTAGGGAATCACGTAGACATCACAGGCATCATGAAAGAGATGATCATGACAAGCCCCTACTCGCAACCCGAAGTATGCTTGACATAACAGAGGCAGTTAGGATTCCCACAAGGCATTTGAAGGATAGTCAGATCAAACGATTAGACATGAACAATATCCCACGATTTGAAGGGGGATACAATGCTGATCCGCAAAATCATTTGCAGGCATTCCACGATGCCTGTGCCTTGCAGAATATAGATAGTGAGTGGCAGAAGCTTAAGTTATTCCCAAGGACACTCACCAAAGAAGCAGAGAGCTGGTACTGGTCCTTAGAATTGGAAACCATTAGGAGGTGGAGTACGATGCTAGAACTATTCAACGAAAAGTATCAAACGTACTCCAAAGTGTCCAATTTGCGTAAGAAGATCCAAGGCTAGAAGTAAGGTCATCACAAACCCTTGGATGTTGCCATGGCCTGCTACTACACATTGTTACATCGTTGCCCGGGCCAGGGGTACGCACAGCGGGATCAACTGTGCCACATCGTGGATGGGCTAAGGCATGAAACGAGATGAACCCTTGGAACCTATGCCCAAGGGAGGCTGTCACAACTTAGAGCCCATGAAGTGCAAAGCTTATTGGAGCAAGTAGCAAATGAAGAAGGTGAGCTATGCAAAAGGGAAATTGCGGAGGAGTACAACCGTGATCCCTCCCTTCGAAAGAAGGGAGTGAAATTTTGTGATGAAGAGGATGAGTCACCAATCGAAGAGTTGGTGAATTGGAAAACTTTGCCGATCCAAAAATTAACAACCAAGGTATCGGCCAAAGTAGACCAAATGTGGGATTCCTTGGACTCAAGAATTGAAACAGTCTTGAAAATTGTCGAAGAGTCTAAGGTAGAGCAAAGTAGTGACAAAGGTAAGAAAAAGTGGAGACATTTAAGCCCTGCACATAACAACGGTAAGGGAAAAATCACTAACTCCGATGTGACTATAGATTATGACACAGATGATGATGGTGGATGTGAGGTCTGCTACTATGACCATCCTAAGGGATGTTGCCCCATTATCTCACATCTACAGGAGTTTGGGGTGTATACACTAAATCCAAGACTCAATCAACAGCAAACACCCCGAAGGTTACCTTATCCACAAGGTAACCCAAGGCAGTTCCACCAACCACTAATGTATTATCCAAGTGGAACTTCACCACAGCTCATCGGATAGCATCAGCAATGGTAATACCCACAGTCATGGGGGATGCCCTCGTCGAAACAACAGTACCCTTACCGGCAGCCTGACCCTCATGGATATTATGTGCAACGGTCGATTTCCCCAGGTGACTCTACGGGTCACATAAAACCTCCATGTTACTACCAAGTTCAAGAATATTTTAGGACTCCTTCTCCTTCGGGAAACACCCCATACCCACGATCTCCTCCAAATCCATCCGCATCTCTTGCGCCTATGGCAGCACCACCAACCACTCCAACAAAGCCTAGAGTAAATCCCACTCAACCATGACAACCTAACACTGCGAAGGCTCCCAGTCCTCCAATATCGGTTGGTTCTAACAATCATTCACCAAAAAGACCCTTCATTAGGACCAACAATCCAACCAAGCCTTCGCCTTCACAAGCGGTTGAGCATCCTAACACCCCCGTACCCAATACGATTTTGGAAAATCCTCCAGCAGCGAAATCACGTCCAATGCATACAGTTATGTTAGCACATACAGTAACTGACTGGATCAAGGTCGGCCACCTTCCAAAGAAATTATCGGATCTAGGAGTCCCCTTAGTTTACCTACAAGTCACTGGGAATGAACCCCATAAGGCTCTCCTTGATTCAGGTTCCAGGGTCAACTTAATCTCACAAAAACTGTATAAAACCTAGAACCTACCTCCACTCAAGAAGAGCAACGTTCGCCTAGAGCTAGCTGACCAATCCATCCCAGTGTCTGATGGCTGATAAAGATAACAACCCAACTACCTGCATGGAACTAGCTGAGGGAATAACTAGTGCTTACCTTGAAAGCGCAAACATATTAGAGCAAGTCCGTTGCCAACTTCTAGCCTTTAACTCCAAAAATATTAATTGGGGGAAGTTGGAGATTCCTGAGGAGTTTAAACAAGAGCCCCTAGAGTTAAAACCGTTACCCATCGGTCTGGAATACGTGACCCTCAAAAATGGAAAATCGGTGATCATCAACGCAAAGCTCATACCCATGCAAAAAGAAAGTTTGCTAAGGGTGATAAACAAGTGGTCAACCACCTTTACTTGGTTGTACCCTAAACTAATAGAAATAGATCCTCGGATATGCCAGCATAGGATTTATACAGACCCCTCTATGAAACCTCGCAAGCAACCCCAGAGGTGATTGAACTTGAAACTAAAACAAATAGTGAAAGAGAAGCTAGAGCAACTTCTCAAAGCAGGGTTCATTTACCCTATCGCTGATAGTGAATGGGTTAGTCCTCTTGTCATCATACCGAAAAAGGGAGATAAATGGAGGATATGTATAGATTTTAGGCTATTAAATATGGCAACATTCAAAGACCACTTCCCACTGCCATTTGTGGACCAAGTCTTAGACACTATTGCAAGGCACCACTATTACAGTTTTCTAGATGGATATAGTGGATACAACCAAATACGAATTGCGCCAGAAGACCAATCCAAAACAATGTTCACCAGTCCTTGGGGAACGTTTGCATACAAACAAATGCCTTTTGGCTTGTGTAATGCACCTGCCACGTTTCAACGATTATTTCTAAGCATCTTTCAATAACAAATAGGTAACGAAGTAGAAGTCTTCATGGACGACTTCTCCACTTATG
Source organism: Gnetum montanum (assembly GCA_015680685.1). Classification (NCBI taxonomy): domain Eukaryota; kingdom Viridiplantae; phylum Streptophyta; class Gnetopsida; order Gnetales; family Gnetaceae; genus Gnetum; species Gnetum montanum. Next base: position 469,541 of record MNCI01013274.1, read on the forward strand.
GGACGAGTTTTGATCAAGCCCTCAACCGGTTAGAGCAAGTATTGAAACAATGTGTTGAAACCAACCTCAAGCTCAACTGGCAGAAGAGCCATTTGATGGTTCAAGAGGGTGTCGTACTGGGGCACAAAATTTTGCAATCAGGAATTGAGGCAGATCCAGAAAAAATTAAAGTCATCCAAGGAATTACCTGACAACCAGAAACCGTTAAAGACATCAAGTCATTCCTTGGACACACTGGCTACTACAGGAGGTTTATTGCGAACTTTTCCAAAGTTGCCAAACCATTGGTAGAATTAACAAAAAAAGATGCACCATTCGAATGGACCAGGGAATGTGAACAAGAATTCCAAGCTCTCAAACAGAGGCTTGTGGAAACTCCCATTCTACAAGCGCCTGACTAGTCCATACCGTTTCATATCATGACTGATGCATCCAATTATGCCTTAGGAGCTGTACTGACACAATTAGATGAACAAAAAAGACCTTATTACATCCACTGTGCCAGTAAGAGTATCACCAGTGCACAACTTAACTACACAACTACAGAAAACGAATTAATGGTTGTTGTGTTTGCATTGGATAAATTTAGGCACTATGTATTGGGTTACAAGGTATATATCCATACAAATCATAGTGCAATTAGGTTCCTTACGAATAAGCCAACGGTTAGCCCACATATCATACGTTGGCTGGTGATTCTTCAGGAGTTTGATTTAACTATTGTAGACAGCAAAGGCACTGAGAACGTAGTCACCGATCACCTATCTCGGTTGCATTGGGACAACAAAGAGGATGAATATGTGGTATCTGACCATTTTCCTGATAAAACCCTCTTTGCTGGTGTAATAAATAATCAACCCATAGAAGTAAATTGGTATAGTAGCATTCTCACTTATCTCACTTCACAACAAATACCATAGAGGTTAGACTTTAGGAAGAAACAACAGTTTCTTCACAAAATCAAGTACTTCATGGAAATCCAGGGATAACTTTATAAAGTCTGTCCTGATGGCTTGGTTCGATGGTGTGTACCCGATCTAGATCAATTAAAAGTTCTCTAGGATGCTCATGAGGGCCCCTATGGGGGTCATTATGCCAGGAGACAAACGACCACTAAGGTCCTGCTCGTAGGATATTATTGGCCAACATTATTTCAGGATGCCCATCATTTCGCCCAATCCTATGCACGCTGCCAATGTGATGGGGGAATGACTACTAGAATGGAGGGTTCACAACAATGGATTCAACCTTTAGAATCCTTCGATATTTGGGGAATAGATTTTATGGGGCCGATTACACCGATGTCCAACGGAAAGGCATATATAATCATCGTTGTTGATTACTTAACCAAATGGGCTGAAGCAGCAGCTATAATAGACTGCACATCATCTATAGCTACATGATTTGTACAACAACAAATCTTTAACAGGTTTGGTGTTCCACGTGCACTCATTTCTGATAATGGAACGCACTTTACGGGTGCAACCTTTCACAAACTGATGCAACACTTAGGGGTTGAACATAAATTGACCACACCTTACCACCCCCAAGCCAATGGTCAAGCCAAGGTTACTAATAGGGAGATTACAAGAATTTTAACACGAACAATTAGCAAATTTAGGCGAGACTGGAGCACGAAACTAAATGATGCTCTTTGGGGGTATCGTTCTACTTGGAAGCTCCCTACAGGGTATTCTCCCTATGAGCTCGTGTATGGTAAACTTCCAAAACTCCCCATCCAGAATGAGCTCCGTACACTATCCATGGCTTGCGAACTTCACCTGGATCTCGACCTAGCCCAAAAACAACGGTTAGCAATGTTAAACATGTTAGACAAGAATAGATTGGTTGCGCTATCATTAAATGAGTTGCACAAGGTACATAGTAAACAACGTCATGACTTAAGAATCCAAAGGTTTAGGTACCAACCAGGAGATAAGGTCCTTTACTGGAACCCCACACATGTACCCCAACGTACAAAGTTTCAAAATTTGTGGGAAGGACCTTATATTATTCATACTACTTTCTCCTCTGGAGCCATGATGATCTATAAGCCTAGCAGCCTAGACAAAAGGTTATTAGTTAATGTGCAACAAACAAAACCTTTCCGTGAATCTGCACCAGCCAGTACAAGTTACACTTCCACCAGCGGTCAACCTCGCTCGTTATTTCAGATCTCTCCCTTACAACTCAGTCATGGGGGAGATGGTCACCTATGCTGATCATATGGGGCCCTCAGTTCTTTTTTTATTTTTGTTTTACAAAGTTATTTAACTTTTTTAATTTTTGTTTTACGACATCGTTATATTTTTCCATTTTTTGTCTGAGTGTGTGTGTGTATCCACCCTGTAAGTTTGTCCCATAATAAGTGTTCGGACTGATGGTATGAACTATTTTCATATTAATTGCTAATGTTTGGTTTTTACCTTTAATTCACAATGTTGATACTACGGTATGTTTCTTTTGATATGGCAAGCAATGAGATCACTTCACCCATCCATCCACCAATTTCTATGGTTTCTCTTGGCTTGGAAATGTACAGTTCCCTTCTAATAAGAACTTTAACGAATCGATGACTGGGTATTTCTCAAACTAAGGAAGGACTCAAGGATTGCAAAGGGTGTGACTTCAAGGGAACTTGATGCTTTTGTGTTGGTCATTCTCTTGGGTGCTTAGATGTTTCTTCTTGAGTTTTCTTACCATTCTGATGTTACCCAATTATCAGAAGCTGAGACAATAAAAATAAGAAGTCTTTGCATGGTGTGGTTCTCACACATAAAAACACAAAACACAACAAAAAAACCAAAAAAAAAGGAAGAAAGTGAGAATTCAAAGCACACCCCTTAGACGAAATAAAATTTGGGCTACAAGCACTGGTTATGGAACCAAAAGTGTTCCCTCTAACTAAGGCCCTTCTCGCTTCCCATTGCCGCCTTTGTTTCATCGGAATGGTGGTGACTCTTTGACGATGCATCCTNCACAAGGGGCTGTACACCACCTCATTTCCGGTTGTATCATTAGTGTCTCTATTTTGGTTGATGCATTGTTTTCTTTTCGGTAAATTGTTACAATTAAGACTTTAACTCTTGTTCCAAAAGACATTCCTAGAGCCTACGACTCTTTGAATGTGGGTCTATCAGGGCATTAACGGCATGCGCCTGCTTTGGGGAGGACCCACTGACATTCCTATTTGGTGCATTCGTTAACTTATTTTCCTTAACATTTTGCAATTAATTATTATTTTGTTCATTCCCATCTTGACATTCATTTCACTGATGTTTTCAGTTATCCCTTTTTATCTATCTTTCTTACTCCTTTCCTTTCTTCATTCTAATGCTACCGGAGGTTCGTGATTAGTCATAGGGGTACGGGGCCCGCTTTTTCAATTTTCTCCTAGCCCCGAAATTTTTTGATTTTCTTCCTAACCCCTTATACCTTTGGTAGTCATCAGTAACATCTTCCTAGGTCCATATCAGCCATACCACAACCTAGCCAATGGACTTACACCGAAGTAATATATTAATTACATGATGATTCATTTACACTTGCTAATATATGATTATGTTGTGTGTGCAGATGGCAATCATGAAAACAACAGATTGGATCTGGAGTTGGAGCAAACACTTGGAATGGAGCAGCGCTGAAGCAGCTATGCAAGGAGCAACATCGATGGTGCGCTTATGGATGAACAACGAAAAGCGCAATCTTGGCATTGGCAGTAGCAACACTTCTTTCTATCTCTCTCTTTCTCACAAGCTGCCAACAAAGGCCTAATGTCACTGTAATAAGGTGTTCACCTTTGTTTTCATGAACACCAGTTTTGTCAAGTCTTGTAATAATGATCCATTCACATGTCATCCCATTAGTTTCATTCCCCTCAATAATTCCATACCTTCCCGATATTATTGTAAGGAACTCGAGTATGAATTTTCATTCAATCATGGGGGTATGAGAAGACGTGATATGCACAAGCCATGATATCGTGCCACAATATCGCATCCCATGCAATATCGCGTACACGATATCGTGTCATCCCCTGCGATATGGCGGTCCGTCGCCAAATCTATAAATAAGAGGTGGCATTCCCCTCATTTGTCATCCTAGCTAGAAGTAGTGAAGCTCTGGCAGTTTGATCACTCCAGAGTTAGATTAATTTCCCATGTGCCCGTAGTAGGAGTCCTAGAGTGAACGGCTCTTTATTCGAGCAACATTGTACCTGAACACAAGTTGTGTATGGCAATAAAGACAAACTTGATTAGATAAACCTTGCAGTGCATGGATAGGATTTTATTTATTGTTATTTATTGCTTTCCTACAACGGGATACGAGTACGACTTGATTACGAGCATCTAAGGATGTGTACGGCTAGTCAAGGAATCAACTGCTCGTCGCATGCGGTATGAGTACGACTTGATTACGAGCATTTTGACTACTTGGTAACCCAGTAGCCTATTCCAGGATCTACGCTTGGTAATCCTAGTGGTAGTCCTAATGTGTATAGCTAGTCAAGGAATCGGCTACTCATCGCACTTAGGCTAGTTAGGTTCTCTCACCCTTATCTCCTAGAACGTGGGATAAGTACGACTTGGCTACGAGCACCTACGGGTGTGTACGGCTAGTCAAGGAATCGGCTTCTTATCATACTTAGGCTAGTTAAGTGCCTCAGTACGACCACTTCAAGCACGTGCGTTACGTGTGGTGATCCCAGTAACGATTAGTGTTTGGTAGCCACAGTTGCATCGGTTCAGGGTGTGTACGGTAAGTGGGAACAAATGCTGATGCTAGTTAATATAGACTTAGGTCCTTAGTTAGAGTTAGTTAGCTTTCTCAACCCTTTACCCTTTAGCATAGGAGATAAACCTAAAAAGACCAAAAAAATCATATACCTCGGACTTACTTAACCATACATTGTGACAACAACAAGTAAGTCTCGGAAGACAACGAATGATTAACCCCAAGTGTTCCATGGGGCATTTAGGCATTTAGTCTGCAGAGTTCGACCGGATTGCACATGCTATGCTCTTTTCATATGGTTGAGTGTAGGGGTACCTCGCCACTCATCAGTATGGTTAAGTGTAATCAAGCCATATGATTTTTATTATTTTATGTTTTATGTTCTTGATGCTTAAAGTATAGAAATGAAGTAATTTAATAATTAATTTAATTTAACTAGTTAACTAATCTTTAACTAGTCCTAACATAAGCATCCAGTCCCACTTTCCGTACACATCTTGAACCCGTGTATCAACTACTAGGTTACCAAGCACTATGCTATTGGGTAAACCAAACAATAACACTACTCAGATTACCAAGCGAATATGTGTTTATGCTCAAAGTGGTTGTACTTATGTGTTTAATCTATTTAGCTTAATTAATTAACTAATTACTGGAAGTCTAATTTAGCTTAATTAATTGCATAATTAATAAAAATAATAAATGCCTAAATAAATCATTAATCTATTCTAAGTGTTGTAAGGTTTGATCAAAAGGCTTTTCTTTACTGCCATTCATGTGGATGTGGCTCAGGTACAACAATGCTTGAATAAAGATCCATATACTTTCTGAGTCCTGTTGTAGGCACTTAAAGAAATATTCTAACTCTCAAATAGAAAAACTACAAAAGCTATGCTACTACCATGACTTGACTCCCCATAAACACAGCTGTGAGCTTGCATTTATAGTTTTTATTGCTAGGCTACATCGACGAGGCAACACCATGTAAATGGGATCCCATCAAATGAGGCCACGTCCATAGTGGCCCATTAATGCAACACTTTTATGCTCATCATACCCCCATGACTTAATGAAAATTTATCCTTAAGTTCCTTTACAAAATTGGAAAGTTATGGGATTATTGATTGAATCTTGACATAACACACTAACTTAACAAAATTGAGTGCTTAAGTGTACAAATCAACACATTACAAAAATTGTGGTGTTCATGACACAAAATTGAACACCATGACATGACTACTCAAAATTGGACTGCATGTCCTCTGATGGCATAAAGATGGTTAAGAAGATCAAATAGTCCCAGGTAATGGAGGCTCCTGAGGCACTGAAAGACCTTCGCTGGCTTTAAGCATGTGTAGTGGCTATGGGTGTCCTACTACAACTGCAACCTCTAGTGGAAGGTGAAAGGCATCCAGTAATGCCTTCATCTTCTTCTCCTTACTCTGGTGTTTGTTCATAGTTCATGTGACATGGCCAATGTGGGCTAGAATGGGGATATCCCATGCATAGGGCATTACTGGGAATAGCTCCTTAACATTGACAAACCAGGCAATGAACTATTTGTATTCAACATCGAATACCTTTACTGTGTTTTGCAACTCCTGATAGTCATTCATCCTTCTGGCTAAGTTCTTGGTGGCAAATCCTTGATCAATGTATTTTCCATTGAGAACATCAAGTTTAGCATTTTCCACCACAAGCTTTTACTTGGTGTCCTAGTGATACTTGAACTCGACCTCGTACAACAAGTACTAGCTAGCCACCTACTTCTTCAATTTTAATTGTAGCTATCTGGCAATCAACATAGCTAGATTTGCATATTAGAGATTGGCAAGTTCCATGTATTCTGTCATCTCCTCAATTTGCCTACACCTATTTCTGGCAACCCAAGCACTTTAGTAATGGCCTACATTGAGTAGGACATTGAGATGTCCTTGATTTTGACCATCGAACCAGCTTGCCTATTATTCTAAAATAAGAATGTCTCTCCCATATACCACTCCCTAGTCGAAGTGATGATTAACCACATGGGAGAGGTCTTCAGTTGGTCCTATACTTCTTTAGGTGCTTGCTCTAGGAAAGGACCAAAGTTTAATTACTAGAACACTATTTTCTAGACCTCCCTTGATTTTATTTGATTTAGGAAAGCTTCTGTCAAGGTCACCTCAAGGTTTTCTTGTTGAGCTGGTGCATCATCCTGGTGAAAATGTTATGTTGCTACTATTGGTTCTAGAATCTAACGAATAGATTCCACCTTAGCCTCTTCCCTAAGAGGACCTGTGGCATGGGTTGCAAGTGGTTCCTTTGGGGCTTGTTCTTAACCCCTTCCTATGTGTGCTTCCCTTTCAATGCCATCTACAGTCACAACACATCCATGGATTAGTAGATATAACGTGTAACTTAGAATATTTTGAGTACCTTATCTCATCAATTAGTTGCACTTGGTTAAGGTCGAACCATGGCATATTGGTATTTTATTATTATTTTATTAATTAACTTCATTATAAGTATCATCGGAGCTCTTTGGAAGACTTTAACTCTATAATTTGGTGTTTAAATGTTGATTTTTGAGTTAAACCTTTGTGGGAGTTAGAAAAAATGGCAAAAAATTTTCTATCAAAAATGACACATTTGTGGCCCCCATGACCAAGAGCTTAACTCTAGTAGCTACAAGGTTGAAGAACAGAGTGATTTGAATAAATGATTAGAAAGTTATGGGCTCTAGAAGGTTTTGGACTCTAAAAATTTTAAAAAACTCCCTTAGCATTATAGAGAAAATGTGAAAATTTGAAAGTGGGGTTGTGCATATATATACTATTTTTCTACTATGTTGACGGGGCCATGTATACGGGGCCTTGTATACACATCTGCTCCATTAACGGGGCCCCATATACAAAGCCCGCGTACAAAAATTTTCAACTTTGAATATCTTAAAAAATACAAGGAATTTTTCAATGAATTTGGGATCCATGGAGTTCCAGAAAAGCTAAGAATATGATGAAATCATTAAAGAGGGTCTTTGAAAAATCAAAAATTGAAAAATTTGATGGAGAACATGTTTATTGAACAAAATATGTAAAGGAGCACATGGTTTGATACATAAGATGGGTGTACAAAAGATTTTGATTACAAAAATGCCTAAGGATAAGGTACTTAATGAATGTAACCAAGAGATATGTAAGTGGATCCTCCCCATAGCAGGCACATGCTTTGTTTGCTCTTGCATAACCTCAACCTAAGAAGTCTATGGGGCCCATAGGCAATTACTGGTTGATGGAAGTTAAGGACCAAAACCCAAGAGATTCTACCAAAGAATTTAAGTACGTTAGACCAAGACACCAAATCAAGAACATGGACACTAACAGTGAGGTGAGTTACGAACAACATAGGTGGATGATGAAGAAGGTGGAATGGAATTCCTAATTAAGGTCATAAGAAGTTCCTTGTGGATTTATGCTTAAAATGACCTAAGAAGATCCATCCTTAGTCTAAAGCAAAACCAACTTCTTTTAGTGAGTTTGCATCACCACTCTTAAATTGATCTGTCCCCTTAAGACACAAGTGCTTCCATAGAACAACCATCATTCCATAAAGAGAAGAAAAGAGAAGTATGAAGTGAGAGAGGGCCTTAGTTAGAGGGGACCTTTAGGCATGGGTAACATGTCTTTCTAGTCCCATAACCAGTGCTTGTAACCCATTTATTTGTCTAAGGGGTGTGCTTTGAATTCCTATCATGTTTATATATATATATATATATATATTATTTTTATTTTGTTTTGTTTTTTTCTATTTGGATGGGAACCACACAATCCAAAGACTTTATTTAATTTCCTGTTATTGGTTGAAACGGAATGGTAAGAAGTTTATGAAAACAATCATGCACCCAAGCAAATAGAAGAGTACGAAGAGTATTGAGTCCCCTTAAAGTCACACCCTATGCAAACCTTTGAACCCTTCCCAATTCTAGAAACTGCCAAGGTCACAAATTTATTAAAAGTTTATTTAATGAAAGGGACCTCAAACTCAAAAAATAAGAAAAACCAGAGTTTGTGGTTGGGTGGATGTCATGGACTCACTGCCTATCCCATGAAAAAGAAACCATGACTTAGCCATTGGTACAAAAATTCAAAAATAGAAACTAGAAAATTACAGCTATAGCACCATTAGTAAACAAAACATTAAGCACAAACCACCATTAGTAGCAGCTACAACACCATTGTGTCCTGTTGGCACAAAGCACGTTTATTAGCAAAAATTTGAAAATCGCACTCAAACAAAGTAAAATATATAAGAAAGTGTAAAATGTTCAAGAAAGATTCAAATGTACTAATGATGGTGTAAAACAAAAAATAGTGTAAAATAGGAAAAAATTTTAAAAATAAAAAAGGTGTAAAATAAATAACTTGCAAAAAATAAAAATGTGTAAAATAAAAAATGGAAAAACTGAGGAGTCACGTGAATGATTAGTACGGATGGCCATCTCCCCCACAATTGTGTTGGAAGGAGGAGATTTGAAAAATTAAGCATGGTTGTCCATCCATTGAGGTATTTGTAACACTGGCTTGCTTTGTCTCATGGAAAGGATTTATTTATTGGATGTCGACCAACTGCTTTTTATTTGGACTCTCAAGTGTGTATATGATCATGGCCTCAGAAGGAAAGGTTTCATGAATTATATAAGGCCCTTCTCATAAAGTTTGGAATTTGGTTTTTTGAGGTACATGTGTGAGGTTCCAGTAGAGAACCTTATCTCCCAATTGAAATTTCACATTCCATATTCTAAGGTCATTTCATTGTTTGCTAAATGCCTTGTGCACTTCATTCAAAGATAGGGCTACTAATCTTCAACTAGTCCTAACATAAGCATCCAGTCCTACTTTCTGTAGACACCCACAACCCACGTATCCATTGCTAGGTTACCAAGCGTTATGCTACTAGGCAAACCAAGCAATAATGTTGCTAGGATTACCAAGAGAATATGTGTTTACACTCAAAGCAGTTGTACTTATGTGTTTAATCTATTTAACTTAATTAATTAACTAATTTCTTGAAGTCTAATTTAGCTTAATTAATTGCATAATTAATGAAAATAATAAATGCATAAATAAATCATTAATCTATTCTAAGTGCTACAAGGTTTGATCAAAAGGCTCATCTTTATTGCCATTCACACTAGTACGGTTTTGGTACAACAATGCTCAAAAAAAGATCCATACATTTTCTAACTCTTGCTGCAGGCACTCAGAGAAATATTCTAACTCTCAAATGGAAAAACTGCAAGAGCTCTACTACTGCTGATGGGACGCGATATCGCATCTTTCCCTACGATATCGCATATGCGATATCGCAGCCCGCCGCCAGTTCTATAAATAAGAGGCATCTCTCCCTTGTTTCTTCATTTAGATCTAGACCTTAGCCAAATTCTTGCCATTTTTCCATTCCAAAGTTAGAATAATTTCCATGTGCCCGTAGTGGGAGTCCCAAAGTGAACGGATCTTTATTCGAGCAATTCTGTACTTGAGCACACAATTGTGTACAACAATAAAGATGAACTTTTGGATAAACCTTGTAGTATATGGACTAAGCTAAATAGGACTTTAATTATTGTTAATTGTTTAAATGCTTTCTTAAGGACTTAATCTCTCTCAACCCTCAACTATCATAGTTAAGTGCATTCAGTACGACTGCTTCGAGCACGTGTGTTATGCTTGGTAATCCCAATAACGAATAGCGTTTAGTAATCCCAGCAGCATTGCATTAGTTCAGGGTGTGAAATGGCAAGTGGGAACAAATACTGATGCTAGGGTAATTAAGGCTTAGTTAGTTAAAGTTAGTTACTTAGTCTCTTCACCCTTTCCTCTCTTAGCATAGGCAATAAAAACATTAAAGATATAAAAATCACATACCTCAAACTCACTTAACCATACAACCGTGACAAATATAAGTAAATTTGGGAGGGCAACGATTGATTAACCTTAAGTGTTCCATAAGACGTGTAAGCACTTAGTCTATGGAGTTCGACTGGATCGTGCGTGTAATGCTCGTATTCGTATGGTTGAGTGTAGGGGTACCTTGCCACTCATCATTGGCACCGTTGCCGGGGACTAAGTTGTTTGTGTGCTAAGTAGAACATAGGAAATCATTCACATCTTTGGGAAGCTTAAACGAACCCTTAGGGTTAATCAAAGAAAAAAAATTAAACAACGGTTGATAGCACACCAACAAGATAAAGATGTCTTCTTCTCTGCATAAAAGCACTTCACCGCCTAAGGATAACACAAGAGACAGTTGGTGGCACAACATACATAACCAAGAACCACTAGTTCCTCAATAGTATTAGGTAGTATATACTCATCATGATGAGTATGTACCCAATTTTACCTTTATCCTCCACCAAGACGAACAACTGCATTGGAGAGACCTGCAAGGTAACATACTGTTACCCCCAGATCGGGCAGTCCCTAACATGCTCCTTCATGCTCTTACACAGATAGACATGATGCAGCTATATGCTAAATACGTTGCATGTGATTATGACACAAGGGATTACCATCCCATAGCAACGCAACGTCAATGGGACACATGGCAGGAGAGTTACCACACATCGTTGAAGGGCAAAGAATCCCATAATGCTTCGCCTGTCATAAGAGAAATTAAGGGCGTTGAACCTATTTCAATAGGTTCTCCACAAAATGATGTTCCCCCTCCTAACGATAGTGAGGAGGTGGCGTATCAGAACCTTCACTCCATGATACACAACCCTAGTTCTGATTCCCACAAACACCAAGTGTTCAATGAGGAAACACAAACAAAAGATAAGGGTGAGCATTCTGATCGTCATCACGATCAGGGTCGGGATCATCGAAGAGAAGGTAAGAAACATCATCATGGCGATGGGTTTCCTTCTTCTTTACCTTCATCACATCACTCACCCTCTCCTTCCACATCAAGACGCAGTCATAATGAGCACAACCATGAGGATAAGGGTAAGCATAATGAGAACCCTTAACGAGAGAGTCGAGAGTGAAGACGAGGGCATTCAAGGGAGTCAAGGTATGGAAGAAGGGAAAGTAGGGAACCACGTAGGCATCACAGATGCCATGAAAGAAATAACAACAAAGAACCCCTACTTGCAACCTGAAGTATGTTAGACATAATGGAGGTAATTAGAATACCTACAAGGCACCAAAAAGATAGTTGGATCAAGAGACTAGACATGAATAATATCCCACGATTTGAGGGGGGATACAACACTGATCTGCAGAATCACTTATAGGCATTTCACAATGCCTACGCCTTGCAAAATATTGAAAATGAGTGGCAAAAGTTAAATTTTTTTCCTAGGACACTCATAAAAGAAGCAAAAAGCTGGTATCAGTCCTTAGAACCAGAAACCATTAGGAGGTGGAGTACAATGCTAGAACTATTTAATGATAAATATCAAACGTACTCCCGAGTGTCCAACTTATGAAAATAGATCCAAGGATGGAAGAAGGGAACCCATGAATCCTTGTATGCTGCCATGGGCCAATATTATGCATTGCTACATCATTGTCCGGGCCATGGTTATGCACAACGGGATCAACTCTGCCATCTCGTAGATTGGCTAAGACATGAAACCAGGAGAACCCTTGGGACATATGCCCAAGGGAGATTATCTAAACTTAGATCCCATGAGGTTCATAGATTGTTGGAGCAAGTAGCTAAGGAAGAAGAAGAGCTATGGAAAAGAGAAATCACGGAAGAGTATAACTACAATCCTTCCCTCCGAAAGAGGGGAGTGAGATTTTGCAAGGAGGAGGATGAGTCACCACTTGAAGAGTTGGTGAATAGAAAAACCTTGCTGCTTCAAAAGTTGAAAATTGAAGTGTTGGCTAAGGTAGATCAAATGTGGGACTCCTTAGAAAGTAGATTTGAAACCGTTTTAAAAATCATAGAGGAGTTTAAGGAGTGAAGTAGTGACCATGATAAGAAAAAGAAGAGAGACTCAGACCATGCACGTAACAAGGGTAAGGAAAAAATGACTATCACCGATGAGGTTGCGGACTCTAATATAGACAATGACGGTGGATGTGAGATCTGCCAATATGACCATCCTAAGGGATGTTTCCCAATAATCTCACATCTGTAAGAGTCTGGGGTGTATGCACTCAACCCAAGACTTAACAAAAGGCAAGCACCCCGAAGGTTACCTTATCCCTATGGTTACCCAAGGCAGTTCCACCAACCCTTAACATATTATCCAAGTGGAACTCCACCACAACCTGTCGAGCAACACCAGTAGTGGCAATACCCACAGTCATGGGGGATGCCACTGCCTAGGCAACAATACCCTTACCGGCAACCAGATCCATATGGCTATTACGTGCAACAGCTGGTTTCTCCAAGTGACTCTATGGGTCACGTAACCCCACAATGTCACTACCAAGTTCAGGAGTATTTTAGCACTCCCTCTCTTGGAAGAGACACTTCACATGCATACCATCCTCCAAATCCATTTGCATCTCTTACACTGATAGTTCCACTACCACCTACTCCAACGATGCAAGGGGAACTCCCCACTCAACTGCAGCAACGCACGGCTACAAGAGCTGTAAACCTTCAACCTGCTGCTGGTTCTAACAACCATACAAAGAGAAGACCTTTCTTTAGAACTAAAAGCCCAAACAAGCTCTCACAACCACAAGCAATTGAGCCTCTAAACGTTTCTCCATCAATTAAGGCTTCAGAGCTCCCTTCAAACCAACAACAAAGCTCAACACATGCGGTTATGTTAACACATACCATCACTAACTAGATAAAGGTGGGCCACCTTCCCAGGAAACTCTCTGATCCTAGAAGTCACTTAATCTACCTCCAAGTCGCTGGGAATGAACCTTGTAAAGCTCTTCTAGACTCAGGTTCCGGAGTCAACTTGATATCGTAAGAAATGTATAAGGCTTGGAACCTGCCTCCACTAAAGAAGAGCAATATTCGCTTAGAGCTGGCTAACCAGTCCATTACCATTTCCTTGGGATTGGTGGAGGACATCGTTACCACTGTGCATGGTTGGTCATACCTGGCTGATTTCCTAGTGATCCAAGTAAATAATGACAAGGGAGACTTCCCAATAATAATGGGAAGGACATGGCTAAGTACTATGAATGCATGCCTAGGAATCCATGATGTTAGCTAGAAATATCTAAGGAGAATACTTATGGAAAGATCGAGAAGAAGAAGGTTCCATGCATCACATATAGTGATACAAAGGGTGATAGTGTACAAGAGTATTCAACATCTCTTGCATGCAACCGGTGTGCCCAAGAAGTTAACATACAAAAGTGCCTATATGTAGCAACCACACAACAAGAGAACACCCAGTGGTTGACAGCTAATCAAGAGAGCAACCCACCAACATGCATTGAACTAACGGGGGAACAACTCATGCCCACAACGAAAGCATAGATAATTTGGAGTATGAGCGTCGCCAACTTCCAACCCCTAACTTGAAAACACCAATTGGGAGGAGTTGGACACTTCTAAGAAATTCAAACAAGTGCTCACTATTTTGGATCTCTCCCTTCCAATTCAGTCATGGGGGAGATGGCCACCTGTGCTAATCAATTGAGGCCCTCAGTTCTTTTTAGATTTTTTGTTTTACACATTTTTGTTTTACAATTTCTTTAACTTTTCTTATTTTTGTTTTACAACATCATTTATACTTTTTCATTTCTTTGTGTGTTTGATTACTTTATTTGATTCATCACTTAATAAGTGCTCCGAAGATGGTATGAACTATATTCCATTAATTGCTAATGTTTGGTTTTTACCTTTAAGTTATGATGTTGATACTAAGGTATGGTTCTTTTGATATAGCAGGCAATGAGTCTACATCATCCATTCATCCGTAAAATTCTATGGCCTCTCTTGGCTTGGAACTGTATAGTCCCTTTCCCAATAATAAGAACTATCAACAAATCGGTGACTAGGTATTTCTCAAACTAAGGAAGGACTCAAGGATTGAAAAGGGTGTGACTTCAAGGGGATTTGATGCACTTGTGCTGGCCATTCTCTTGGGTGCTTGGATGTTTTCTTCTTGATTTTTCTTACCATTTCGATGTTGCTGCATTATTAGGAAACTCAGCCATTCAAAATAAAAATAACAAAGTCTTTGCATGGTGTGGTTCTCATGCATAAACACAAAAAAAAATGGTGAGAATTCAAAGCACATCGCTTAGACGAAATAATCATTTGGGCTACAAGCACTATTTATGGAACTAAAATAAACATGTTCCCTCTAACTAAGGCCCTTCTCGCTTCCTACCTTCTCCTCTTTTGTTTCGTCGAAATGGTGGTGGCTCTATGGTGAAGGAATTCTTGTTACTTCAAGTGGATGAATGGGCCATATGTATTAATGTGAAGTCAGTGAATGTGGTTTGTTTGAGGCTAGATTTGGAATGAGATCTACTAAGTTACATTAACCATTAATACACAAGGGGTTGTACACCACCTTGTTCTTGGGATTCCATTCCATTCTCTTCTCTCCATCTTTGTCTCCATTGTTCACCTCATTGCCAGTTGTATCAGTAGTCTAGATTTTGGTTGATGCATTGTTTTCTTTTCGGTAAACTCTTGTGGTTAAGACTTTCAGTCTTGCTTCCAAATGACATTTCTAGAGCCTACGGACTCTTTGAATGTGGGATTGTTAGGGCATTAAGGGCATGAGCCTACTTTGGGGAGGACCCACTGGCATTCCTATTTGGTACATTCGTTAATTTCTTTCCCCTAAACATTTTTACAATCAACATTTATTTGTTCATCTCCATCTTTGACATCCATTTTATCGGCGTGGTCGTTGTCTCTTTTTATTCATCTTTCTTATTCCTTATCTTTTTCCATTTTATTGCTATCGAAGGTTCGCTCTCAGTCATGGGGGTCCTGGTCCAATTTTTTTGATTTTCTCCTAACCCCTACACCTTGAGTAGCCACCAATATTATATCTCCAAATCTGTATCAGCCATATCACATCTCAACCAATGGACCTTACACTGAGACAAGTTATTAACTACATTATGATTCATTTACCCTTGCTAATATAAGACTATGTTGTCTGTGCATATGACAATCATACAACAACGGATTGGATCTAGAGGAAACACTTGGAATGGATCAATGCTGAAATAGCTATACAAAGAACAAGATCGATGGTGCACTTACAGAGAGACAACGAAAGGCGCAATCTTGGTGTTGGCAGAAGCGGACTTATTCTTTTCTCTCTCTCTCTTCTCTCTTCTATCCTAGCTGCCAAATGAGGCTGGATGTCAATTATGTATAATGTTCACTCTTATTGTCATAAACACTAGATTTTCCCATGTATTGTAGTGATGATCCGTTCACATATCATCCCATTCACCATTAGTTCCATTCAAGTCAATAATCTCATACCTTCATAATATTTTTTAAGGAACTCGAGGATGAGTTTTTATTCAGTCATGGGGGTATGATGGGACGCGATATCGCATAGGTCGCGATATCACATACGCGATATCGTAGCCCGTCGCCAGTTCTATAAATAAGAGGTGAATCTCCCTTGTTTCTCCATCTAGGTCTAGACCTTAGCTAAATTCCAGAGTTAGAATAATTTTCATGTGCCCATAGTAGGAGTCCCAAAGTGAACGAATCTTTATTCAAGCAATTCTGTACCTGAGCACACAATTGTGTACGGCAATAAAGATGAACTTTTGGATAAACCTTGCAGTATATGGACTAAATAGGACTTTAATCATTGTTAATTGTTTAAATTCTTTCTTAAGGACTTAATCTCTCTCAACCCTCAACTATCATAGTTAAGTGCATTCAGTACGACTGCTTCGAGCACGTGTGTTATGCTTGGTAATCCCAGTAACGAATAGCGTTTAGTAATCCCAGTAGCATTGCATTAGTTCAAGGTGTGAAATGGCAAGTGGGAACAAATACTAATGCTAGGGTAATTAAGGCTTAGTTAGTTAAAGTTAGTTACTTAGTCTCTTCACCCTTTCCTCTCTTAGCATAGGTAATAAAAACATAAAAGATATAAAAATCACATACCTCAAACTCACTTAACCATACAACCGTGACAAATACAAGTGAGTTTGGGAGGACAACGATTGATTAACCTTAAGTGTTCCATAAGGCATGTAAGCACTTAGTCTACGGAGTTCAACCAGATCGCGTGTGTAATGCTCATATTTGTATGGTTGAGTGTAGGGGTACCTCGCCACTCATCAATTGCTATGACTTGACTCCCCATAAACATGGTTGTGAGCTTGCATTTATAGTTTTTATTGCTGGGGTGTGTCAACAAGGCCCTGTAGACACAGCTAACGCTACGTCGATGTAACCCCTTCAATAAGGCAATACCATGTAAACAAGACCCCATTGACACAGCACTTTGACACTCATCAATAACTTTTTTTTCCTCTTGGTCTATAAAATAGCTCCCATGTATTCTTTTTCATGATAGCCTTATATTCTTTCTTTATGGCTTCCTCCCATACTTTCATTTTTAGGGATTCTTCTATGTTGGATGGTTTCTAATTAAGGTTTGACTATGCAAGATTTTTTATTGTATTTCATTTGGTTATTCTTTTTTTTTTTTTTCTAATTTGTGTCCAACATTTGATCTTGAGGGTGGTCTTTTGAACCTCATATTTACGTTTGTTTTGAGTCTATGATTCTTCATTATTTTGTTGAAGCTCATTTATACCAAATTTGTATTCAATGGATATCACATCCCTATAGGGGTAGCATTTATGTTCAATGGGGTCATAGCATTTGTATCCAATTATTTTTGTATCATAGCGAAGAAATATGCATTTTTTTC
Source organism: Gnetum montanum (assembly GCA_015680685.1). NCBI lineage: Eukaryota > Viridiplantae > Streptophyta > Gnetopsida > Gnetales > Gnetaceae > Gnetum > Gnetum montanum. The sequence goes on from MNCI01013274.1 coordinate 487,116, forward strand.
CTTTACTGTCCAACTTGTCCAAAAATTGTTTTAGAATTTTAACATAGTAGTGGCATACAAATGTCTTCATGTGCTTATATTTGATAGCTTATTGTAAATGAGTTTATAAGATGTCTTGTCTTTATTGTTGTTGTTGCTAATTCTATTTTTGATGGAAGTTGTCATAGTCATGGCCATGCTTTAATATCTATTTAGTAGTTGAGCATTTTTTAGAAGGCACCTCATCATATCTTGTAGGATTCTATTTTTCTTTTCTACTACTCCATTTGATTAATGGATTGTACCCACATGTTGTTTGATGAAAAATTCATTGTTTTGAATCAAAATCTTGAAAATAATTATTAATAAACTCGTATCCTCTATCTAACCTAATGGCCTTAATTGTGAGATCCATGGTGTTATGCATGATAGCATAGAAATATTTGAACCTGCTTAATGCTTCATCCTTAGTTCTTATGTTATAAGTCTAAGTAAATATGGAGTGGTCATCTACCTTGACAAGAGTGTAGTTTTCCCCTCTAATTGAAGTTGTTGACATAGGACCAATGAGATCCATATGAATTCACTTAAGTAGTTTATATTTTCTTTGCATGGTCATGGTGTGAGGATTGTTAGCTTGTTTGCCTTGAATGTAGATTTCATAATTCTCTCTTTTGGAGTTTCTCTGATTTGAAGACCTATAGCCTTTTTTAGGTTTGGTGTACTTTCAATTTTATTATGTGACATATGTCCTAACCTCTTGTACCATATTTTGGCTTCCTCATCATTCATATATGGGTGATGATTTTCTAAAATTATTTAAGAAAAAAAAAATTGATTTGTCTTATGACTTTAGTATTTGAACAATGGATTCTTTTCATTCTTATACATCATTAATATGGCTAATGAGATTTCTGTTAGGTCAAAACAGTCACAATCTATGTAGTAGTTTTGATTGTTATAAGCTTTAATTTTTATGATCTCCTCTCCATTTGATTTCTTGATTTTACATCATTCATTTTTTATACTTACATCAATTCCTTTCTTAGCCATTTTCCCTACTAAAAGTAAGGGATTCAAAAGATTTGGAACATGAAACACTTTAATGATTACTATGACCTTGTTGTTGGGTAGTCTTCCAATACAGTCTCCTACTCCTTATATAATGATAACATTAAAATCATCAATTTTGATGTTGCCAATAAGATTTATAATTGAATAAATAGGATATGTATGGTGTCATGTGATTTGAACATCTATTGCCTACAATCCATGAAATTTGTTTAATAATTTGACTAGAATTGAAAGCTTTATGATTATGTTGATTGTCTTTTCATGTTGAATTTGATGTTGATGAATCCTCTTGGTTTTTGTTTTAAAGTTGGAGTGCATTAAAGCCAATTTTTATCCATCAAGAATCTATAGCGTATCCTCTTCTTTTACAAAATCTACAAAATGGTATGGTGCTATCATTTTGCATGTTCCTTTACCCTTGATTGCTCCATCTTCCTCTAGTAATTCATTTGCATCTTGTGTCTTGTATGGGAGTCTTTGCCATGCCTTTGTTGTCTCGAAAGTTTTTGTATTTGAAATTTATTCTATTAAATCTTCCTCTATCTTTAGTAAGTCTTCCTTTGTTAAAATATACTCCTAAGTTAAGATACAATCATTAGTTTCTTAACTTAATTTATTAATTGTTATGAAACATTATGACACTTTACCAAGAGTGAGAACTCTCTACAAAGTATAAGAAAATGCAAGTTCTCACTTCATAAGATAATGATATATGATGGAACAAAAATAGAATAAAAGAAAGAACAAGAAGAAGTGAAAAAATGAAAAAGAAAGAAAGAAAGAAAGTGTAAGTGCAAGAATAAGTAAAATAGAGAAGCAAAATTGAAAAAACAACCATAAACAATGTTTATAAACTAGAAGATAAGAATAACAATGATTTGTAAATGTACAAAGAAAGAATTCCTTTGGTTGTAAGTGCTAAAAGAAACATCAGGAGCTACCAATTTTGGAAAACTAATTAGTAAGTACTATAGGAGACATATATGATCCTTGTAACATAAGATCTAGTTTTTAAAAATAGTCATGAAGATTCTAGTTGTGCCATATGTAGCATGGTCTAGTTTCTTAAACAAGAAGAGAAGGTCATTTAGAAAGTTACGATGGAAAAGAAGAGTAATGCTTACAAAGAAGTATTTCATGAAGCCCAGTGAAGATAAGATGGGAGTGGCTTAGTAAAGTACAAAAGAAATTGGTGTAGTTAAGTTAGAAGAAACTTAACAAAGCACAAAGAAGTAAGGTACATTTTAAGTTCACTAAAAACTTGATAATGTACAAAGTAAGGACTATCATAAGTCTATGTATAAGCATTTATAATATATTGAGTTATGAACAATAGTCATAAGTGTACCATAATCTTACAATGTACAAGAAGGTGCAATCTAAAAGAAGATGAATTGTTAGAGAAAGAAGCAATAGCACCAAAAGACAATAAGTTCTTATGAACTTAGCATAGCTAAACTTGGAACAACAACAATCTCAAAGATGATGATTACAAATTATGAGAACCAAAAATAGTATTTGTTGTAGACTATCTAAAATAGCTTATGACCAATACTAAGTTACAGAATCATGATAGCATAATTATTTTCATCATAAAAGGATTCATAAGCAATTAATCCAATAAGAGTTATGATACTCAAAGTTGTAGATAATTACAAAGAGTAGTTATCGTTAAGAAAAGAGTTGTGATCTTACGAATCATAATATTACTTCTTACTCATGAGCTCTTGGAAGAATTGTATAGTTGCCTCAAAAGCATAAAGTCAAACTCCAAAATGGTATTAGAGTTAAGATGAAGCTAAGTTGGCACCAAGTTCATGCACAATAAATAGAATCTATTATGATTCATGAATGGAAATGCCTATAATTAAAGCCTAAAATTTTAATATAGTTGGGGATTAACAACATGTAAGAAATAAAATAACCTTGAGAGTTACTAATGAGTCATAATAATATAGGCTACATCAATGAGCATGCATTGATGTAGCCCTATCGATGTATCCTCATCAATGTAAATGCATTGACGCTAATGTAGGTGAAGCCTATATAAATATGCATACCAACTACATTTAAGGAATCTTAGGTCCATAGCATAGTGAAGCGTTTATAGTTTATTTTCTTCAAAGTTGAATATTTTCTCTCTGAGTGCCTGCAGTGTGAATTAAAAAGATTGCATGAATCATTATTTGAACACTATGTACCTAAACACATTAGCATGAATGGTAATAAAGATAAGATTTGTAGCATTCATTGTAGCACTTGGATTAGTTTAATATTTTCTATTATCACCTTACTTTTTAATGCACTTTACTTTCATGATTTTAATTAGTTAAAATACTTAATCATAAATACATAAGCACGACCACTTCAAAGCATAATGTATTGCACTTGGCATCCCAGTAGTGGATATTTGGTACACCCAATAATGTCCACATGGTAACCTAATAGTGTTGATATGAGTTTGGGATGTGTACGGTAAGTGAGAACGACTACTTATGTTAGGATAGTTAGTCACTAGATTAGATAAGTAGTTAAATAATTAACCATTAAACCTTCATTTACTCATATAGCCATTAGAATATATATATATATATATATAAACACTAATAAAAAATGCACGTCATGTGCCTTAACTCACATTTAATCATATGAGTAGATAGCACAAGTATGAGTTAAAAAGACAATGATCATATAACCCCTTTGATGAGTAGTAAGGTACCCCAACACTTTACCATACAAGTCACAAGTGTTCACGTGTGACTAGATCTTAATCCGTGGATGGATAATGTAAGTATGCTAAGAGTTGATATTAAGTTCACGATCATTGTCTTCCGTCTTTGAGTTGGTGAAGTCTGAGTGTATGGTTTAACTCACTATGAGGCATATTTTATGTGAGGTTGTTAGGCTCAAGTTACTTCTAGTAGTAAACACAATTGAAAGTAAAATCAAAGTCTAAATTTAAGTGATACAGAAATGGAAATCTATTCTAGCCTAGAGCAATGAGTATCTAATCCTAGCTTGTCAATCACATCTTGAGCTCATGTAATTGTTACTAGGATTACCAAGTGGGGTTACTACTAAGCAAATCAAGCTAGACTACTATTGGGTTACCAAACAACTACACTTAAATGCTCAAAACCATTCCTACTCATTTCACTTAACTAATGAGCATAAAAAGTAAAGTACTTGTAAATGTAAAGAGTTAAACTAATGTAAATAAGAAAATTATGCTAAGTAAACCAAAGAACTAAGGGAGTGCTACAATGGTGTAAAATAGTCTCAATCTTTATTGCTTGAATAAATACATTGTACAACTGCTTAACACTACACTATGAACATTTGCTCTATTACTAAGATTACAAAATAAAACTACAAGATTCTAGCTAAGGATTGGAAGAAATTATTGTTGCTTGTGCATCCAAGTGTCAGTATCTATAGGACTACATAGCTCTCAAGACATCGCATCAATCATGGCATAGCATGAGCTATGATATCATAGTTACGATATCATAGATATGATAGTGCACTCAAGAAAAAATGAATTTATCATACCCCCATGACTGACTAGAAACTTGTCCTCAAGTTAAAACAAAATGAGGATAGAGTCCCTTACTAAATTAGAAGGTAGACTTCAAACTTGATATGACTAACTATTTACATAACTCTTAATGTTGCATTGGTTTTTTTAACAAAATAGACACAATTGACAATGATAAAACAAAACAAAAATGAAGTAACATGATGTAGCCTTTAGCTTCCATATGGTGGAGGCACCTCCATTTACTTCTTCCCTTTATTGTCAAGCTTCTAGAATTGGTATTTGTTTAAGAGGACCTGAAGCTTTTCTTATTTTATCCCATGGTTATGTACTATCCATGCAAATTATACAATGTTCAATGGAGATGGTACATCCCATGGGCATGGTAGTTGTGGGAACATTTTGTTGGCTTTGACATACCATGCTACAAACTTCCATCATTCTTCTTTAAATGCCCTAGCCATCTTTCTTAATTTTTGGTAATTAGACATCTAGCATGCTAGGTTTGCTGCAACATCTTTTTGCCCCTGGTAGTTGGCCTTCATAATTTCAAGCTCTGAGTTTGCCACATGCAACTTTTGTAGGGCATCCTTCCAATCAACAAACTCTTTTTCATACATGACGTAAAAAGTCACTACTTACTACTCGAGCTCATTGCATGGTCATACTATTGTTAACATGGCTAGGTTGGCATACCAAAAGTTGACTAACCCCCTATATTTTATTAAATCTTTAATTTTTAGGTCTTTATTCTTTATTTTGGCTAAGTGAACCTAGGCAAGATTGTCCAAAATGGGTTGCTAGTTTGGTGTTTGTGTAATAATGGAAAAAAATTTTTTCCTTTGTCATCTAGATCTCTTTTTCATTTATTCACTTGTACATACCCACTTGGTCCCTAAAATGCTCCTTGATCTTTTGATGCTTTTTGGCCTCATTCTGCCATATGCTCATTTCAATTGCAGATTTTTGGTAGATGATGTGTACCTCTTCCATTGTCGAGGTTCTATTTTTATGAACCAATTTGTTCATATCTTAGTTAACATGAATGAACTATTCTTGTAGCTGATGGATGCTTTCCTCAACAATGTTCTTCTGCTTCTAAATATTTGTCAACAAAGTATTACCTATAGCAAGCTTTTTATTCTCCTCTTCTAGGGCAATGAGAGCTTTGGTGTGTGTGTGTGTGTTTGAGCTTCAACTATTGATGCATTCCACATAGCCTTCTTTCTCTACATCTCCACTTGTATGTTTTTGGTAATCAACTATCTCACTTGATTAGTCCTAAATTATTCAAGTTGGTCTAAGGGAACAAGCTCTGTACGATCTCTTTTCTCTATTTTCAGAGTTACTAGTTCTACGTGTAACCTCTACACTTCATTCTCGGCATGCTCTACCCTTGTTTTTTCCATTACTAGCTTTCCCTTTATGGCTATTAAATCAAACTACACTGTAGTGATATCATTGGGAACATAAAAATGATTTTACATAACCTAGCTTGTCTACAACAACTTGTTAAGGATATCCTTACCCTCGGCTAGTGTCATGGATGTGCCAGCTAGCATTTGAGCATCTCTGGCTCCAGAAATATCTACCAATGATACAATGGAAACATTGAAAGACTTTTTGATGTGGTCAATTATTACTTTTTCTACTCTTGCTACATCCGGGTGTTGCATGACCACAACTATGGCACCTTCACTAGTTTCTAGTATCACCTTGAAGGATGTAGCATTCCCTAATACCTATTATGCCCAATCCCCTTCTCCTCTTGCCTACAAAGATACTTGCCCACTAGCAAGTCCTATGGAAATGGCAAACTTTATGGAGCTATCTCTTACTCTATAAATTACAAAACCCTCTCTTGCTTCCCAACTAATAGTTTCTATGATTTGGCACAAATGGCTCATGGAAGGATGATAGTCTTGTGGCCATGGTGGAGCTTATTATTTAGGCCTATCACAAGTAGGTGTTGACCCACTGGTTCCTACTTGTTGTTGCTATCTTGTAGCTGGAATGTTACTGGCAGGTGTAGATCTTGATGGTTCCTCAGTGTCCACTAGCTCTTTAGCTGATCTTTCTTGGGTCAAAATGGCTTTGACATTTCTATATAGGATGCATTTGGGGATTTTCTTGAAACATCATTTATATAGCCTAAGATCTTCACTATCTTGCATGGTTTCCTGATTAGATAAGGAAATGGCAATGTCAATTTCCCTACCTTCTTCTCCTCAAACCTTCTTTGGATCTCTTGGAAGAGCAAATGGGAGATGTTGGCATTGAACTTTCCCATCAAAATTGCACTTCATCTAGTTGTGTAGGTAGATATTCTATTGAGCCTTTTTGTTGGGAACAAGTGGGAGGTTCCAATATTAAAATAGATATTTTCTTCAGCAATGAGTTCACTGTGGTCCTTGTCTTCCTTGCCATAGGCTCTTTGTAGCCATAACTTTTTAGCATCAGTAACAAACCTTGTGGGAATTTACTTGATGTTGCCTTCAACATTTGAAATATTTAAGGCCTTTGCAACTACCTCAACAAAATATGGCATAGAAACTCCTTCAATTTTCATCATCACATCATCCAACTTATTTCTGAAAAACTGATAAACCCTTCCTAGGTACCATTCAACATTACTAGATAGGGTTGACCATAAGGGAGATGCTTGGAGTTGCATCTTAACAGCTTCTAGAGCAAACTTCATGAATGGTCTGAAGTCTAATTCCACAATGATTATGGATACTATGGATTTCTTCTGGATGGCCTTAAAGTAGTAGGTAGACAACGTGAGATGCTGACCCTATTTAGGTGCTAATGGTGCCTCTACTTCATCTTATGCTAATTGTTCAATATTAGGGATTTGTTGATGGATGTTGATTGACTAGGCCACCTACTCTACATGTTCATCCTATGGAGTTTGTTCTCCTACTTAGCCTCTTCCTTGGCCTCTTAGTCTTTTACTACCCAGTTGTGAGGGTCCCTCTGTTGCAGGTCTCTTTGGAATCATCTGCAATCATTAAAGATTCAAGATTACCAAGGAATTTAAATCAGTTTCTATGGTTCATAATCATTTCCTGTATTCTTGGTTTAAGCTAGTTTTTATCATTTTTATCAATTATTACTCTTATCATGATTGCAAAGTTAGAAAAATTTTAAAAAGAAACCCCTAATTATTATATCTTTGATTATTATGACCTCTCATAATTATCATTTTCTTGTTTTTCGTACCTTTGAATGGTTGTTATGGTTGGTTAGGAGAATCGATTAAGTTCATTGGTTTTTATTTTATTATTTAATTGAAATATTCTTATTTTATTCTTATACTTATCCTTTATATTATCTTTTGGATGTTAGGAAATCTTGGCTCAACCTTCTTGATCTACATGTAATAAACACACCCCTCACGCCCCACCACGACTAAGTTGAGCACTCAAGAATCAACAAGGTTAAAGAATTTCGCAAATCGAAGTTGTGGTGAGGAAGTTAGGTAGCTCAAAAGTTCAAGTGTCAAAGCTTAATAAAACTGCAAAAACTTTCCTTGTGTTGAAATGAGAAAATAAATTTTTTTCTAATTCCCATGCACTTATATATTATTTTTATATGCATAACATCATAGCTCCAACATCATAAGTTATGCGATATCATAATTATGAAGTCATGCTAAAAAAATTTTGAATTTTTGATAAATCTGGTGGAAAATTGAGTTATTTGTATAACTTGAAAGATTTTGAGGCTATCTAAAGGATTTTGAATCATTGACGATGCTTGGATTACAAAAATTCAATATTCAAAGGTCATAAGGAAGCAATCTCATGCAACGAAGGTCAATTAGGCATATATGAGATGGATTGAGGATTATTAATATATGGATGGATTATAATGCTTGTGGGAAGTAAGATTTGAATGCTAAAGTGTTCTGGAGGCACAAGATGATGTGGAATTGGTCATCAAGTATGAGGTATTAGAGTTATACAAGTGGAATTATGATTATTATAAAAAATCATAGAATTATGATTAAATATACTAGTGAGATGGAATGGGACTAGAAGGGATTGTAGAAGCCGGGACATGAGGTATCTTACTGTAGGCATAATGAATTATTGTGTGTAATATGTGGTTAAAGTAATCATTAGCCTTTTTGTCCAAGATCTAAACCAAGTCCATACCCTCATCATCCTCTTCATCTTCATCATCAAACTCTGATGGAAGGAACAAGAGCTAAGACAATGGATAAATAGCAAAAACCAAGATCGAGATGAACAGCAGGATAGAGATGAACATAAATCCCACTAAGAGGATCAAGACTAGGGGCAAGGACAACCACAAGAAGAAGAAGAGTGTCACAAGGAGCAAAGGCATAGTAGAACTCATCATAGGCATCATGACCATGAAAGGTGCCACTATGATTGTCATGATTATGATGAGTTTTTGCTAGCTACCAAAAACATGCTTAACATTTTAGAGGTAGTAAGAATTCTAACAAGGAATTAGAAAGATAATAGAATTAAAGGGTTGGATATGAATAATATTCCAAAATTTGAAGTGGAATATAATTCAAACCCTCAAAATCATCTTCAAGCCTTGCATTATGTTTATGCCTTGAAAAACATAGAAAATGAATGGTAGAAGCTCAAATTGTTCCCAAAGACACCCACCAAGGAAGCAAAAAGCTGGTATCGGTCCTTAGAACTGGAATCCATTTGCCAATGAAATACTATGTTGGAACTCTTCAATAACAAATACCAAACATACTCCAAAGAGTCTAACTTGCAAAGATAAATCTAAGGATGAAAGTAGGAAAATCATGAGTCCTTAGATGTGGCCTTGGGTAGGTACTACTCTCTATTAGACCGATGCCTAGGTCATGGATACTCCCAAAGGGAACAACTTCATCATATTGTAAATGGGCTCAAAAATAAGATTAGGGAAACCCTTGGGGTCTATGCCCAAGAACAACTTTCTGAGAAGAAAGGGAGCTAATTGAATAGGTGGCTAAAGAAGAAGGGGAGCTGAAAAAACATGAAAGTGCAAAAGATTATAATATGGATCCCTCCATTCAAAAAAGGGAGATGCATTTCTATGACTTAGAGGAAGAGGCACCGCTTGATGAACTGATGCAAAGGAAGACCTTGTTGATACAAAAATTTATCACTGAGATATTAGTTAAGGTGGAAAAAATGTTGGACTCCTTAGATGAGAAATTTCAAGAAACTCCAAAAATTACAAAGGAAAGAATAAACAAAGGGAGTAGTGATTAAGAAAGAAGAAAAAGAAGAATACAAAGAAGGGTTACCATCAAAAAAAGGGTAAAGTTGCAACGGTTGAAGAGGGTGCAAATTCTAAAATAGATGATGAAAGATGTAACATTTATCACGATGAATATCCTTAGGATGTTTTCCTATTGTGTTACATCTACAAGAATATGTGGTGTATGTTCAAAATCCCAAATTAGCAAGATGACAATCACCTAGGTAGTTGCCTTATCCACAAGGAAACTATAGACAGTAATTCCACCAATCAACGTATTATTCAAGTGGAGCACCTTCTCAATCTTAGGAGCAATACCAGTAGTGGCAACACCCACAATCATGGAGGATGTGATAAATCATCATTTCGACAGACTACGATATTAGAACTACCATATCAAAGCTCCAATATTGTAGTTTCAATATCATAGCACTAGCTACGTTGTCATATATGTGATATCACGGGATGCATGATAGCCTATAAATACAACACTTAGATGCACAAGTTTGTAATAAATTTCAATCCACAATAATAGAACTCTTTCAGTTTGTTTTTGTGAGTTAGTCTTTAGCACTTAGAAGTGTGAATGCATGTAGTGTAGTGTGACATAATGTATGAAGTTTTTATTCGAGCATCTTGTACTTGGGCACAAGTGTGACCAACAATAAAGATCAGGCTATTTCATACTATTGTAGCATTCTCCTAGTTTACTATTTCACTTAGAATAATGTTTATTATTTTCCTAGTTAATGTTTACCATTCCATGCACTTTACTTTTATTGTTGTTAAGTGGAATGAGTACGACTGATCTTCAGCACTTAAGTGTAATTGCGTGGTAACCCAATAGCAAAGTGCTTAGTAATCCCAATAATAGTTACACGAAGCCCATGGTGTGTATGGAAGGTTAGGACCAAATACTCATCACCCTAGGATAGAATAGATTTGTTTACTATTTTACTTAGAATTAGGAACTACTTTCATTCACATTATGTTCACTAGGAATAAGATGGTCCACACAACATTAGCTATAATATACCTCATAGTGAGCTAAACCATACACCTAAACTTCACTAGCTCCACGTGGGAAGACAATGATCTCAAACTTAAAATCATTTACTAGCATAATCACATTGCCTCATCCATGGATTACAATCTGGTCATGCATGAAACACCTATGACCTATATCGTTGAATGTTGGATTGTTCCACCGCTCATCATTAGCAGCATTTCCAAGGACAAATCAATGTAAGCTAAGGAATTGATTTCACAGAGTTCGTTGTATCAAAACTCAATGTTAAAATTCATAACTCTACAATAAGCACACTTAAACAAACATCTTAAACCACAACATGGCTTCAAGTAAGGATACATCACCACTTGCCAAGGAACCATAGAGAAGCAATGGCATAATCATCAATGAAAAAGAATGGTGGATGCTAATGCAAACAAGAATCACTTATGCTAACACTGATTCTTATCATCCAAAATTTACATTCATCTTCTATTAGGATAGAAAAATGAGATGGAGAGACATGCAAGATAACATGGTCCTACCTCTAGAATGTGTAGCACTTAGCATGCTCCAAACTACCTTAAGGGGAATGCATTTGGACCAAATTTAGGAAGGGTATCATGTGACTTAGAACATGACAAGACCCTATGAACCCATAGAGAAGATGAGAAAAGATGCTACTATGGAAATTAAACATGTACACAACAAAGGAAAGTAGGTCAACACTTCTATTGTCTTGGAAGAACTTGATGCTGATGCATTCATCATAGCATAGCCCCACCAAAATCATGAAGAATACAAAAGTTAAGAAAGAAGGACAAGCTAGCTCCATTCTCCTACTGCCTCATTTGCCTCATCACAGTGATTAGTGGACTTTGAAAAAAGAAGATATAGGTATTAAGACTATGATAGAGAAGAAAGGAGAACCCATGATCATCATGACCATTACTCAAGACACTGAGATGTGGAAGATGAAGATTATAAGCAAAGAAGATGAAGGGATCATAGAGAGGATCATGAAAGGTATGAGCATAGAAGGGGAAATTACTACAACAAAGCACATGAATCCAATCATGATTATGGCTCCTTGATGATAGCCCAAAGCATGATCAACATCCAGGAAGCTATTTACATTTTGACCAAGCACATGAGGGATAACCATATCTAACAGCTTAATATGAATAGCATGCCATGATTTGAAGGTGGTTATCATCCTGATCCACAACACCATCTCTAAGTTGTTCATGATGCCTACACCCTATAGAACATTAAAAGTAACTCGCAGACTTTAAATTTGTTCCCAAGAATATTTGTGAAAGAGGCAAAGAGCTAGTACCAATCACTCAAACTTGAATCAATCAGAAGATGGAGTACCATGCTAAAGATGTTCAATGAAAAGTACCAAACCTACTCACAGGTGCTTAACTAAAGGAAAAAAATCCAAGAATGGAAGAAAGCAACTCATGAAACCCTTTATGTGGCAATCGGCAAATACTATTCACTACTACACATATGCCTAGGCCATGGATTCTCACAATGGGAGCAACTATGATACATTATAGATGGGTTATGAAATAATACTAGAGAGACCCTTGGGGTTTATGCCCAAGGAAAATTATCCAAGATGACCACCCATTGAATCCAGAGACTAATTGACCAAGTGGCGAAGGAAGAAGGTGAGTTAAGAAAGAGTGAATCAAGAGAGGAGTATAACAGAGATCCATCCATTAGGAAAAGAGATGCATGAGTTTGTTATACCCAAGAAGAGGGAACCTTGGAACAAGAAATTCAAAAGAAGACTCTACCAATTCAAAAAAATGTAACTCATATTACAATGAAGGTAGAGAAAATGTGGGACTCGGTAGATGAAAAATTTACAACTACATTGAAGATGATGGAGGAGAGAATAGAGCAAGCATTTGGAAAAGGCAAGGACAAAAAGAAGAAAAAAGATGTTGGATAGAAGGGTAAAGTGGCTACAATGGCTAAGTTTTTAGATACCAGCTCCACCAATGAGGAAGGATGTGCCATGTGTCAGTACGAACATTCCAGGGGATGTTGTCTAGTAATGACACATTTATAGAAAATGGAGGCATATGCACTTAATCCTAAATTTGTTAAGAAACAAATGCCCAATAGGGTACCTTATCCTTAAGATAACTATAGACAAAACTTCCAACCAACATACTATCCTAATGGAGCTTTTCCATAGCCACAAGAGAAATATTACCAACCATGGCAACAACCCCAATCGTGGGCCATGCCACCATCTTGCCAACAATATCCATATAGGCAGCTAGATCCATATGGATATTTTGTACAATGTCCAATCTCTCCTAGAAATGACACTATCCAAACTCCATAGTATTACTCCATTGAGTATCATAGACCAATGCTACCAAGAACAAATCCAAACTCATGCATGCATTAAATCAGCAATTGGTTCAAATCAACACTTGAATCCTTTACCACCCATGCCACCTCCTATCATGTAGGCAAAACTACCATCACAACTACAATAGAAGAGTGTAGCAATGGTGGTTAGTACACAAGAGGAGGTGATCACATACAAATGACAAACTAAGAAATAACTATTCTTTTGAACAAGTTCTAAAAAGATTCAACAGATGGGGAACAGATCTACTTCTATCTCATGCACATCCAATCCTCCTCAACACAATAAGTTTCCATCTTTATCAAATTCAAATGTCAAAACTATCATGCTTACTTAGACAATCACACATTGGATCAAGGTAGGAGCCCTTCCACAAAAATAAACTAATCCAAGAAGCCCCTTAGTTTATCTCCAAATAGTAGGGCAAAAACCATGTAAATCTCTACTTAATTCCGGGTTAGGAATAAACCTAATCTCATAAGACATGTATCAAGCCTAGAATTTATTGTCACTAAAGAAGACTAACATCTAGTTAGAGCTTGTAGACCAATCAATCACAGTTCCACTAGGACAAGTGGATAATGTGATTATAACCATCAATAGCTAGTCTTACACTGTAGATTCTAGTCATTCATGTGGGATAAAATAAGGGGAAATTTCCAATTATTATGGGAAGATCTTGGCTTATCATCATTAACGCTAAGCTTAGAATTTGTGACTTGTCCTTGGAAATTTCCAAGAAGGACAAAGCTACTATTATACAAGGATGGAGAGTTTCATGTATCGCATACAGCGATAAAGGGTGCCATTGTGTGCAAAGAATATGGGCTATCAAATGAGAGGATACCAAAACATGTAACAAATGAGTAGAAGAAATATGTATGCAAAAATGTCTGTATGTGACAGCCACATAGCAAGAAGGCACCTAATGGTTGATCATAAATGAAGAGATCGAATCAAATAAATACATGGAACTAGAAGAATAAATTATTAGTGCCTACGTTGAAGAGATTGATAATTTAGAGCAATTAAGGTAAAGGCACTTCCATCCATGAACAAATCAAGAATAGGAGATAAACTAGGAACACTTAGAAATCCAATACACCATGGAACCAGAACCATTAGAGCTAAAGGCCCTACCAACCACAATGAAATATAAATTTTTAGACAACAAAAAGCTAGTAATAATCAATGCCACTTTAACAAAAAAACAAAAAAGAAAGTTGCTAGAAGTGATAAATAGATGGCATACAGCCTTTGCATGGTCATATGATGAGATCACAGGAATTGATCCATGAATTTGCCAACATCAAATATACCTTGATCCTGTAATCAAACCAAGATGTCAACCCCAATGAAGGCTCAATCTGAAACTGAAAGAAGTAGTCAAGCAAGAGTTGAAAAAATTACTAAAGGCAGGATTCATTTATCCTATTGCAGATAGTGAATGGATCAACCTCTTAGTAATTGTCTCAAAGAAGGGGGGCAAATGGCAAGTCTGCATTAACTTCCTGATGTTGAACACTGCTACATTCAAGGATTACTTTCCTCTGCCATTTGTTGATCAAGTCCTATACACTATTGTAGGACATGAATATTACAATTTTCTAGATGGATACAACAGATACAATCAAATCTACATTGCATCTGGAGACCAGGAGAAAACCACATTCACCAGTCCATGGGGAATGTTTGCTTATAAGTAGATATCCTTTGGTCTTTGTAATGTGCCAACCACCTTCCAGAGACTGGTATTAAGCATCTTCCAAAAGCAAATTCGAAATGGTATAGAAGTATTTAGGGATGATTTTTTGATGTACAGGCTGGATTTCAAACAAGAACTAGACTAGTTAGAGTAGGTATTAAAGATATGTGTTGAAACCAATCTTAAGCTTAACTGTTAGAAAAGCCATCTCATGGTCCAAGAAGACATAGTGTTGGGACATAAAATCTCTCAGAAATGTATAGAGGTAGATCTTAAAAAGATTAGAGTTATACAGAATATCACTCAAAGGCCATAGACAGTAAAAGATGTGAGATCATTCTTAGGCCACACAAGATACTATAGAATATTCATAGAAAACTTTTCAAAGATAGCAAAACTGCTTGTAGAACTCACAAAAAAAGATGCACCCTTTGAGTGGATAGAGTCATGTGAAAAGGCATTTGAAGCTCTAAAGAAAAAATTAGTGGAGACACCAATCCTTTAGGCCCCACATTGGTTAAGACCTTTTCACATCATGACTAATGCTTCCAACTATGCGCTTGGTGTAGTATTAACACAATTAGATGATCAAAAGAGACCTTACTATATACATTGTGCCAATAGAAGCATCACTAGAGCATAATTAAACTACACCATAATATAAAAGGAGATGATGGTCGTGGTGTATGTGATTGAGAAGTTCAAATATTATGTGCTTGGGTATTAGATTTATGTCCATACCGATCATATTGCCATCTAATTTCCTATGAATAAACCAACGATCAATCCTAGAGTGATAAGATGGCTTATAATTTTGCACGAATTCGACATCACAATGATCGACAAAAAGGGAACAAAAAATGTTTTCGCTAATCATCTATCAAGGCTAAGATGGGATTCCAAAGATTGAGTAGAAACTTTATCAGACCAATTTCTCCATTAAGATCTATTTACTAAAATAGTAAAGGTTATAAATTAAATAGGGAAGCCATGGATTGCAAAATATCTAACTCATCTATCAACACAATGGCTCCCTATTAAATGTAGTAGGAAAAAACGTGAGTAATTTTTTCATAGAGAAAAAAGTACATGGAAATTAGTGGTAATCTACATAAGATTTGTGCAAATGGGCTCCTCAGATGGTCTGTGCCAAAGTATGATCAATAGAGAGTCTTATAGGATGCCCATGATATTCATGTGGTGGCCATAATGTAGGGTGCAGAACAACACTCAAGTTAATGATGGTAGGCTGCTTTTGGCCTACCTTGTTCAAAGACATCCATACTTTCACAGTATCTTATGAGCAATGCCAAAGAGATGGAAGAGTTATAGCCAGATACAAAGGGCCACAACACTAGATATAGCCACTTGAACCTTTTGACATATGGGGAACTGACTTTATGGGGCCCATAACACCAATGTCAAATGGAAAAGGATACATCATTGTGACTATGGATTACTATACGAAATGGATAGAGGCAGCAACAGTTAAAGACTATATAGTAAAGACAGCTGCCAAATTTTTTCAACAACATGTGGTGAATAGATTTAGAGTACCAAGAATGCTTATATTAGATAATAGGACTCACTTCACTAGTGCTACATTTAAAAAGCTCATGCAACAACTTAGCGTGAACCATAAGCTAACAACACCATATCATCTCCAAGAAAATGGTCAAGCTGAAGTAACTAACCATGAAATTACTAGGATACTTACTAGGATAGTTAGTAGGTTTAAGAGGGACTGAAGCACTAAATTGAATGATACTCTATGGACCTATAGGACATCTTGGAAGCTACTTATAGGGTACTCACCATATGAGTTAGTCTATGGCAAGTTGCTAATGCTCCCAATCTAAAAAAATCTTCACACTTTAGCTACTATCATTGAACTTGACCTTAATTTGAGCTTAACCTAAAAGGAGCATCTCATGAACCTGAATCTTTTAGATGAGAATAGGCTTGTAGCACTCGTGAGTAATGAAGTCCATAAACATTACTCTAAACTTAGGCATGATACATTGATAAGGCATGTAATCATAGAAATGAGTGATAAGGTCATTTACTATAATCCTAATCACTTACCCCAAAAAGCCAAATTTTGGACACATTGGAAGGGACCATACATTATTCAAGTCACTTATCCATTTGGTGCCTTACATGTCTACCACCCATCCTATCCACATAAGCTCATTCTAGTCAATATTCAACATGTCAAACTGTACCATGAATATTTCAAGGAGGCTACCCAACCTACCCAACCATCTTCTACATATTCTATCTTCCATTTAACTAAGCCTAATAATAGTCATGGGGTGTTAATCTAGAACCATAGGTACTTCACTAAAATTTTTGTTTTCTTTCCATTTTTTCACATTCTTTGATATTTTCTCATTCTTTTATACTTTTCATTTCTTAAATTTTCAATATTCTTTTACATTTTTCAATTCTTTAATGATTTTTCATTCTTTAACATTTTTCATTCTTTTCATCTTTTTCTAATTCTTACTATCTTTTTCATATTTTGTTTTCATGACCTTTGTAAATAATTTTGATTGTTCATAAAACATAGTAACAATAAGGCAAGATGTAGTCTATAAAATAAAGATTTCTCTATGTTATCAAGTCATAAGGGACTAATTATTTGAACAATGTTACCGTAACATTCATCCATTCATTCCAATAATAAGATGTTCCTACCATGGCCATAATGATATTCTTTCCATCATACAACTAAGAATAAACTTGTGATCATTATTCCTGGGTTGAAAAGTGAACAACCAAGTGGGAATGTAAAGGGTATGACATCAAGGGATTTGTGGACTCTCTTGGATCACTTCTACTAGTGTTATCTTGTTGCTTAGGTTGTATTATATCCTTCTAGATCTAATGAAAAATGGGAGTAAGAGTACAATAAGTGTTCCCTTACCATGTCACTAGAAAGACATGTCACCCATGCCTGAAGGTAGTCCTCTAGTAAGGTTGACATAGGTAAAAATAAAACTCATGCACAAAATAAATTTCTGGGGGTCCCACTAGAAAGACATGTTATCCATACCTGAAGGTAGGTAGCTTCTCAAAAATAAAAAATAAATAAAGTGTGCAAAGAATAAACTTCTCCCTTGGACAATACACCAAGTGACAATACTCCTTGCAACAATTGTAGTCTTACAGTTGTAATTCCAAGAGATGAGATAATGCGATGTCACTAAAATGTGGTTTGGACTTGGTTTAAATCTTGGATAGAAAGGCTAATGATTACTTTAACCACAAATAAAACACAAGAATTCATTATGCATATGGTAAAATACCTCACATCCTGATTTCTGCAATCCCTTCTAAGCCCATTTCATCTCCTTGTATAAATTATCATAACTTGTGGTTTTGTATAACATAGCATAATTTTCCTAACTTAGTAATACTAACATGTGTGTTTTACTTAATAGGTATGCATTACATTCAACTCCTTAAGTGCCTAAGGACACTTTTAAGTATGGTTATACAAGGGCATTAAGGGTTGGAGCCTTTGGCAAGGATCCACTTATATAATTGTTGTATCTTATACTTGCCAAGCAATTCCACATCATCTTAATCCTTCCAAAACTAATAAATGTTAATAAAAACTTCCCTTATCATTCAAACTATTCATTCTAATAACATGAACTCATTACCCATCTCATCCATGTTATCAACACTTCATAAACTTTCTTAGGTCAATATTCTTTTTTTATGAACTTTCTATGCCAAATTCTCGAAAAATATGCATCATCCATAAACCAAGACCCTCTAAACATGCCTTATACCTTTCAAACATTCTAAATAACCCATTTTTTATCCTCAAAAATTATCCAAAAATGTGAATTCTTTGCATCAGAGCACATCAAAGCCCATAAAATCTATACATACGCAGACACTTAGCCAAATTTTCATCATTTTCACATTTGCACCGAGGGAGATTTTTCCATTTTTCTTCTATAATCTGAGCTCTGACCTCCCAACTTTCAACCCTCATAACTCCACACTCGTTGCTCCGATTTTTATGATTCTTGAACTTGGTTGATCACGAAGCTCTCAACTTAGTCGTGGGGGTATGCATAGTGGGCTATAATAAAAATCAGAGTTATAATTTGCTAACATCCAAAAGGTATTATAAGGGTAAGAATGAAGGAAAAATCGAAATTTTTAAAAGGAAATCAATCACATTAATGCAAGAAACACTTACATAATCCTCTTAATAAACCATACCAATCATTATGAGACATGAATAAGAACAAAATGGATAACTATGAAGGGTTATAAAGAAAGTAACACTTATGGGATTTCTTTTTGAAAATTTTTTCTAACTCTACAATCCTAATAAACTAGGAATTTGATCTAACTAAAGGTATGAGAAAGGAAGGAAGTTACAAAAATCAAAGAACACATTCTAATAATTTCTAATTCCTTAATGATTGTAGATGGTCCTAAAGAGAGGAGCACAAGGTGGACCCTTGTAGTTGGCAAGCAAATGACCAAGAGGCCAAATAGGAGCATAAGAGCCACAAGCAAAACATGTGGAGCAAGGGGCTCAATCCCTTAATATCCATCAAGAAACTCCTACTACTAGACATTCAACTCAAGGAAAGGTAATAAAACCACAAGTATAAGGACAACACCTCACACTATCATAAGAATGCCTCCAAATCATCAAAGAGAAGATGCTCCTGATCACAATAATTATGAAAAAGAACTTTGGCTTGTTCATGAAATTTGTTCCAAAGGCGGTAAGGACACAACTCCAAGCGTCACTGTTATGGACCATCTTATCATATAGTGGAGAATGGTATCTAGGGGAGACCTACCAATTCTAGCATAACAAGGTAGAAGCTGCTATGGTCGACATAAAGGAAGTCTTTGTTTCTTTTTTGATTAAGGTAATAACAGAACCTTTGAATGTGCCCAATGAAGAGGCAAAATTAGCACATCTATCCACAAGATTAGACATAGAAACTAGAAAGCTATGGTTGAAAAGGGCACATAACAAAAAAGATAAGGAATATAATGAATTAACTCTAGAGGAGAGGATCTATTTCAAAATTGGCACATATCACCTATTTCCCACCAAAAGACTCAACATGTTATCCACCTATGTAGCTAGAGAAAGGGCAATCCTGATGGGGAAATATAACGTCAATCTTGCAAAACTATTTTTCATGGAGATTTAGAGGTTGTTTGAGGAAAAGAAGGTAGGGAAACTAATACTCCCATTCTCTTTCCTAATCAAAAAGCTATGTGAATGTGCTAGAATCCTAGCATATACTAACAATGTCCTTAGGAAAGCACAAAATGCTTCATATGCTGAGATACTTAAGCTTGCACCACTGATGAGACACGATTTTCATGTGCCGCGATCTCGCATCCTATGCGATATCGCGTACGCGATATCGCGTCTTCTCCTGCGATATTGCGTACGCGATATCAC